>JAQNCB010000014.1:9649105-9664828 GCA_030068295.1 Euristhmus nudiceps
AGAGAGAGAGAGAGAGAGAGAGAGAGAGAGAGAGAGAGAGAGAGATGCAATTTGGAGCAGATAATTATGGCAATTTGCATGTCTTGGGATTGTAGTAAGAAACCAGATCACCCGGTAGAAGCCCATCACCCTTGCCAAGCCCAGGATTTGAATCCAGGACCTTCTTTCTGTAAAGATTTCTTCAATGTCACACTATTATGATACTCGTCTTGCTGTTACTTGGTAGTAGATTGTGTAAATAAAACAGTGGTATCACCAATCTATACTCATCTCCACTGGTGCATAAATGTTATTTAGAAGTGGGGTGTGTTTATAAAACTGAACAGTGAATGTTAAAATCTCTCTCATCGAAGGTATTTGATGTATAACCAGTGAGTACTGATTGTAGTACCAACAATCACCTTCAGATCCTTAGTTCACTTTGAAATATGAACCAATTTAGAAATTCAATAACTAGTGGCCAAGAACAATGCCCACGGATGTGTGGCATTTTTCATAATTAATTGCATGAAGATCTAAAAGGTGGGACTGTGTGTTTACAAGCCTCCTGGTTTCAGCTACCAAAAACTGGAATTCATTCCTGTTCATGAACCTACAATGTACACATAGCTGACCAATATAGATCAGGGTTGTATCATTTAAATGATCGGGATAGGTAAAGGATTAGGTAGATGTTAGTTGGTAGCTGTGCACAAATCAGTAGGTTTATTCTAGAAATGAAATGCAGAAAAGGAGGAATGTTAGAGGTGTTTAAATGGAAAAATATTAAATATAAAAGCCACATTGAGAAGAAATAACATGAAGGAAACATCTGATGCACAGGTGTTTTGAAAAAAAAAAAAAGGATAAAGGATGAGCAAAATAAAAAGTCGCCATGTATCGCATAATTATGGGATGTCCCAGTAACTGGCAAATCACTTATTGGTGCTGTACTTCAGGGGTCCCCAACCTTTTTTGCAGCAGGGACCAGTTTTATGTATGAAAATGAATATGAAATATTTTGTTTGCGGACCCGTATCAAATGGTCCACGGACCAGTACCGGTCAGCAGACCGGGGGTTGGGGACCCCTGCTGTAATTGGGTATGGATTCTGCGTCCCTCTGTTCTTTGTCATGATGTCCCACCTGTGTGTGACATGACCTACACTCTAGTATGATGAGGTCACAGAGTGGGGCTCTACCACCCAAGAGCATCTCATTTGCAAAACTTAAAGCCAAACATAACCCTATTTTCAATCTTTCCCTATTGAAAGTATTAACATAATAAAGTCTTATCGTGCATGTGTCTTAGAGTATGAATGTAATGTTTAGAAACAAAAACCCTTTTAGTTCATCGGAATTCCAATAGAGGGTGCTGCCATCTGTGTTTTAAATCTCACGACATTCACGAGAACATGACGTAGGCACTGCCCCACTGTAGTCTCTGCACCTAGCTCACAGGCTAAAGACTGCGAATTGTAGTGCTTTGAGTGCTTGTTATTTGCCACAAATCAACATGGTGTTTGGCGCAAAACTGGATTTGTGGACTGATAGACCGTGTCTTTTTTTGGGCAAGCTTTCTTTTTCTTTTACAAAAACAGAGGAAACTGAGAGCTTCTTTCTCTCATTGCTGAGAGCAACACGGATTTACATTACCACCTGTCCACTTGTGTTTAGTGGGACGTCGGGCAAAATGCAAAACGACCTGATCACTGCTATTGCTGAAGTGATAGGGAAAGAGATCAGAAGGGAAGTTAGTAAAGCACCGTTTGTCTCCGTTATGGTGGATGAGACGACAGAGCAACGCAGCTCCACTGGTTCTGCGTTATGTAATGTCTATGGGTGTCACGCACGGATAATCTGTATGACAGAGTAATTAAAATCTTCTTGAGGAAAGAAAGGAGGATGGATTTGTGTACAAATAAAAAGGATTTTTGGTGAGTAAAATGTGGTTATATTCCTAAATAATATTGCAATTTTGTGAGGTTATTATTGATGCATTTTTTGTGTGTCGCAGCTATAGTTGCAGTAAAAGTTTTATAGCCATAAAATAGTTATTGAGGGTTGGATTGATAGATTATGATGACGTTACAATTAAATCGATTAGTCTACGATTAAAAACCTTAAACAAGCACACCGCGCATAAATGCATTCAACTACCATGTAAACAAACCAACTCTGTGTGTGTGTGTGGAACGGTCTCGACGTCCCAGAAGCGAGGCATCATGGGAAAATGTGTCAGCGTACACGGACTGAATTTTTTTGGTGTATTTTCACTAATATAATAATTACAAAATGCATATACATTTTTTCCTATGTTGAAACATGATGTAAAAGTCCCGAGGAAACATTCATTCAGTTTTTGAATTAGGGTTATGTTTTGCTTTAATGCACTACTTGTAGTTAAACCCGAAATCCATCGTTGAGGGTCTATAGTTAAGCACATTTCAGCATTTTCTTTTACTATACCTGGTAATTAAGTGGCAAGTTGACGTAAATGTCACTAAACATGTATTTCACCTCTGACATCACCAAGACTCCAACTATTCTGTTCTAGAATGGTTAGAGCAGTGCTGTTAGTCATTTTTCCTTAACACGAATATCCTTACCATTTAAATATTTCACCAGTTTCTCATTTCAAAGGCCTTATACCACATTCACATTCATGCAGAACCAAAAGTCACTTTCACCCACTGGATTAGGGGTTCGTTATAACCTAACCCCATTTGCTTATTCCTTGACCTTGTCCATTGATTGATTACACTGGAATCATTAATAAAGCTTTAAAGTTGGATTTTTTTAGATATTTCTTTTAAAATAGAGGTCTTAGTAAGGAGGAATTGTCAGAGCATAAAGGCAGTAATGAGTATGAAATGCAGTGTGACAAAGCAAAGCTAACAGGCAAGTGAAAGTAGAAACTATTGTTGGAGGTGTAAGGTCCTTGAAAGCAAAATGCTGAAGGAGGAAAGGGAAAGTGAGTTAAAAAAAATTAGGGGTACTTTTTAACAAGGCCTAAACTCTGCAGCTCACACCAATTGTCCACATTTAATCACAAACTGTCAAAGAGCTGGGTATGCTATGAAATCTCATTCATAAAATATCAAACCTTATCACAAAAGTCAACAGAGGCTCCCTCTTTGGCACATTTTCTACTCTATATTTTATTATAATCCCATTGATTTTAAAATCATCAATTTCTTTGATTGAGTTAGTAAACAAAACTTTGTATGGCAGCATAATAATTGAACCAGCTCTCATGGATGAATAAAGCGTTTCATTAAAGTATAAATTCTCATCACTGGAACTCCAGATTATTGCAGCCACAAAGCATATAGGATGATAAGGGTTCAAAAGCACCAAGATAAAAAAAGGAGGAACAGAAGAGCAGAGTTAACAGATGGGGAGAGAGAGAGAGAGAGAGAGAACCTTAAAAGAGGCAGCAGTTCTTGGTCTATGGCCCTTATTTACGAAATGAACATATAACCAAATTCTGAGTGAATGTGCACATTGAGCATTTATGTAGCATTATGTAGCATTTATGAAAGAAATTCTTTACCAAATTTGTTTTCATGGCAGTGGTGCCCTGGTGGTAGGGTGCTAGATTACTAATCCCAAGGTTGGAGATCAAGCCCCACTCTACCCCAGTGCTGCTAACTGGGTTATCAACGGCCAGACAAGTCTCTCACAGTCTATGGTGAGAGGCATGGAAAAGAACCATTGCTGACTTCTGTCAAGAGTATACTGTATTGTATTGTATCAGTGTGTTTCTGCCCTGTGATGGCCTGGCGAGCTGTCTCGGGTGTACTCTGCCCTCATCTGTAGTCGGCTGAGATTAGCACCAGCCTCCTCGTGACTCTCATTAGCATTAAGCTGTTCAGAAAATGAATGAATGAAAGTTTCTGTTCTTGGCCATATTATACATTTTCATGCTGTATGGATGGGGCAAGGCCTCTAAACGGAGGATACTTCGGGGCACGATATTTAAATGATAATGGGGTGGTTTAAAACGAACACTGGATCATTATAACTCTTTGATTGCAGAGACGGCAAGTGTTTTACTCACCATGTGTGAACCCTACCAGATGCACTGCAATACACCTGCCTGTATTGGTTTTTATACAAAACTGATAAAATGTGAGCCTGTGTCATTCTGATGGGATACATTCAGGCAATCTGAAAATTTCATAATTACAAAGGATATTTAAAAAATTAGATCATTTTTATGTGTATATAATTAAATGTTTTTGTATTGAAGGTGGCCATTCACTTATCAGGCGTATTAAATAAACGTGTAGTACAGAGTTATCTATTGGAATTAAAAAACAAACAGCTAGAATATTTTTCTGAGACCACGTCCTTACTTCCGTACACAAGTGGCAAAGTCCAATACAAGATGTAGAGCAAGGGAATAAGAGAGGGGTGGTTTTGCCAGAAAACCCCTATATTCAGCCAAAAGATGCTCCATACACTATTGATGCAGTTGTGCATGGGCACCGTTATAATCTAAGAATTTGTGCAAGTTGTTGCCATTTACAGGCTTTGAACAAAGACTCTGAGATCCTGACCAACTGTGGAAGCATTCATTAATAAAATATGTTGAATTTTCACTTACAATGGAGCATCTGACCATGAAGTTCATTTCCATCACCTCATGATACGACATCCATATGTATAAAACTAAACATTCCCTATTGGAGGATAAAAAAGCCGTACAAATACTGATAACAACAAAAAATGTATATTACAAACACAAATCTTAGCCCATAGGCAAGCTATTTTCTACTCAGCCAGAAGAACATTATGAAGATATAGTAGTACCTTGTTGTTTGTATACTTCCCATTACGATTATATGAAGGATGAGGATCTCTTCACTGCAACTCGTACATTATTTACAACCACATAAAACTGTGTGTTTCTTAGCACCATGTGAGCATCAGGAGCTCAAGGGAGATGTGGTTCAGCAAGATCCACTATGATTTGATCTATGGGATTCATCTTTCCTTTGCATTACCTTATGATAGAGAAGTGATTCTCAGGATTGTGAGATTACAGATGAAACATTTCATTTAATTGCATTTGCATGTTTCTTCTCGGAATCAAGTAAGCATTGATTGAATGGATAACAGACAGCAACAACCAATTTTTTTGACCACACATGGTACTTATCTGTGCAGTATTCGTGCTGTCTTAACATGCCACACCTTTGAGGTGGATGGATTATCGCAGCAATAGAGAAGTGTGCACTAACACAGATTTAGATTTGTGAAGAGAAATAAGCCCTCTGTGTACATAGAAAAATCTTTAGATCTTTGAGTTCAGCTCATGAAAAATAGGAGGGGAAAAGTGTTGCAATTAAATATTTGTTATTATATATAAATAAATTCTTTAGAAAAGGAAAAATAGGCTATGAGTTCAGTTCGTGGCTGGTCTTTGGCCACTCTTCAGTGGTGAAAGCATTCACTCTTCTTCGCGAATTGAGCACTGTTCTACGGATATCATTTCTTCAGCTTTTACTTCTACTACTATCGCAAACTACCTCGACATCATATTCAACCTCAACAACAGAACGAAATACCCTTACAGAAAACCTAACAACCAGCCGCTATACATCAACGCAAAATCAAAATCACCCACTGAACATAAACAAGTAACTTCCAGACTCCATTAGCCGAAGAATATCGGCCACCTCCTGCAACGAAGAGGAATTCAACAAAACTAAAACAGTCTACGGCACTACTCTCAAATCCAGTGTACACATGGATACTCTTACCTACAACAAGCACAGGCAAACCACCCAACCAAGAAGTAATCGGCAAAGAAACATAATCTGGTACAATCCTCCCTTTAGCAACAATGTACAAACGTCGGCAGAACATTTCTCGCACTTGTATCGACGCATGTTCTGAGACACCACAAATATCACAGCTTATTCAACAAGAACAACGTAAAAGTCAGCTACAGTTGAAAGGAGAACATGAGATCGATCATCAACAAACATAATAAGAAAGTACCAGCTAACAGCAACGGCTGCGATAACAACGAAAGCCTTTGCAACTGCAAATCCAAAGATGCATGCCCACTCAACAACTGCTTATCTTCCAGCCTCATCTATAATGCACAAGTTACCACTATTGCAGGAAGCAACACCACTATAAAAAACAACATTGGACTGATCGAAGGGACTTTTAAACAAAAGATACAACCAACACAAGCTAACCTTCCAATATAGAATGTACATCACCAGCACCAAACTATCGAAATACATCTGGCACCTCAAAGACAACTCCATAAACTTCATCAAATGGTCCATTAGTGCAGGAGCTCGGACTTACAGCAACACATCAAAAAGATGCAACCTTTGCCTCACAGAAAAACTTAGGATAATTAAGTCAGACAGCAAGAACCTCCTGAACAAAAGATTTTAATGACTTCAAATTTAGAAAGTGCAAACATACACAGTCACCTCAACCAAGCTTGGGCTTAATGAATAGAGGAAGCAGGTACAACAATACAAATAAAAAAAGACAAGTGAAAATTCAAGAAGCATTATGATGGAGAAAAAGAATAGGGTAGCATATGTTTTTTTTTCATTCTTTACTGATATATGAATACTGCTCCTAAGAGTTGCAATATATTAGAATCAGCTAGTTAGTCTGGGCAGTGTGCTAGCCAATGGTGGAAAGGAGAAATGCAGATAAACATGGAGGCAGTCTTTAAATGTAGGGTAGATCTTATGTGGAGAAGCAGTGATAAAGCAAAGCGATCTACAAACACTGCTCTGTAAATATATCAACAGTTGTGATTGGAGAATCTTCCTATTACACCCCAAACTTAATTAAAGCTTTGAGTATTTAAACAGTATCTTTAATAGTCTTATGTGCGTGGCTGAATATCAACAAGTGTAGCTATTAAAGATGAGTGCAATGTGCCATGTGTGCACACACCGATATTTGAGAGCATAAGGCAGTGAAGCGAACATACAGAGGCTGAAGCGTGTGAGTGCACTTTATTTCTGCACACACAGTGACACACTTAATTTCCCCTTATTAGATAGGATAACGAACTCAGTTTTATGCTCGAGATCTGTATTGCTAGCAACACACAGTAGCAACCATCAAACGAGCTAAATAAGTTGTTCCACATAGGTTTCGAATTCCGAATGGTCATAATGAATTTCGAATCTGATAAATGGTCCTAATGAAGCGGTAGCCAGATTGCGAAGCAGCCGAGCTTGACAGCATAGGCAGGATGGGGCCCAAGGAGGTTGTGGGGGGGAGTGGGGGTATCCATTTTTTTTTTTTTTTTAAATATCTGGTAAATTATGACTTCTGGTACAGCTTGGAAGGCAAAATCATACTAAGTTCTATATGTGTAGAAGCAAACTTCATTCCTAAGTCTACACGATTCCAATTAAACAGAATCATCCCCCACTCCCAAAAGGAACAAACACTAATATCTTCTGCAATGAAGCATCTTAGTTTTATTTGGCATGGAGCAGGGAAACTTCCTTGTATGCAGTAAACTTAATGAATACTTCAAAAGCCACATTTTTTAAGTGATAGAATATTTTAAAGCTTTGATAACTTTATGATTCCACGACACACCTATACTGATAACCTCACAGTTGTCAATGCTTCTGTATTTACATGCTACGGTTTTAGGCTGGACTGGGTAGGTCCCAAATGCAGGACACACAGGAGGCAGAGTAGAGTGGAGAAAAACCAAGAGATTTATTTGTGAGTTTACAGGCAAGCAGCAGAGTGATCTTGGAGCTGATTCAGGCAGAGACACAGGTAATTTTTGCACTGGTGCAGACAGAGTCATGGGTAGTGACAACAATCACAAAACATTGAACTGCAATGAACTGGGAGGTGGTATGCTGGAGACTAAATAGGAGAGAGAGTCAATGAGGAACAGGTGAGAGGGATAATTAGGAAGAGGCCAGGCCTGTCAGCCTGGAGAGACACAAAATAAAACATAGACACAAAACCCCAGAACAGCTCCCCTAGTGGTGAAGACGTGCATAACATGCTTGTTATGAATACTACCTTTAAACTGTTAAAAGCAGAAAAGTTCAAGTACGGTAACTTATTAATAATGTACAGTATTTATAATACACATTCAACTTACAAGTTAGAACATTATTTTTGAGTATGCATGCTCTTTCCGTACTTTTAACTCTTTTTTTTTCTTACCTACTTCAACTTTTTTCTTGTACTTATTATTTCATTGTTCATTTCATTGTAGCTGCCTTTCAATATGTAGGTTGTGAGATTTTTGTACTTTTTGTCGCTGCAGAACTTTTACTCTCATGGAGAGTTTCTCAGCAACTACAGGTGATCTTTACACAATTACTGGATTTGAACTTGCAATCTGTGGGTCAATTCTGATTATTCTGATTCTGATTAGATCCTTTGTACGGTAACTTTAGCCCAGGCCTTGCCATCTGGCCAGGAGCTGGAATAATACTAACTGTGCAGTGTGCTTTGTATGGCTGGCCTTTCATACTCTGAATACACCGAAATGACTGTGACCATTTGCACTTAAATCCGTTTTGGAATGCAAGTTTTTTCTTCTTTGGAGTGTTTTTGGTATCACAATCATCTTCACAGACTTCAGCCGCATCATTAGAGTCAAGATTAAGAACAGATTTAGGTTTGCCTTCCACAGTATCGTCTCTTAATTTATCTGACATTGTTGCTGTTTTTTGGTTACCAATGGCTCTATTGCTCATAATATTATCCTGTCATCAGATGCTATGAACTTTAAAAAAAATAATGTGATTAAAAAGATATCAGCACTTGAACATGTGTTGAAACTAACATCATAAACACAGCAATGTGTTTCCGTCAAATACAGGATTTAAAAAGCTTTTCTGTTTGGCTGTCAACTTTTTTGTCTCAGGCACATTAACAAATCAAAATGCATGACACAAGCGCACCAGTTGAGAGCTCTGATGACGTAATCCGGACCACTGTTCGATTAATAGTAGTCTGTGTCATGGTAAAGCTAGGAAACATGATTGAACTGACATTTTTGGACAACCTCGAAGAGCCAGGTTTTTCATTATGCTGGCAGGTCAGCGGGGTTTTGTAGTCAATTTACGAGCCTGACCCGCCAGAAAAGGGTCATGATTCCATGAAGTCTTTGATTTATTACTTGCAAATAGATTCCTCATTAGAAGTAAAGAAAAAGTTCCAAAAAAGCATTTACTTGATCAGATATTCATACAGTCTTCAGAAACATTTTACAATCATATCCGAAATGGATTTCATTCTTTTTTTCCACTTGCACAAATTTATAAGCTTTTGTCAAATTAAATTCCTTAAACACCTTTAAGTCATTAGCATTTCTTTAATAAATCTGTGCTCCTACAAATTGAAAGCAGTAGTAGCAAGAAGATATCACACTTTGATGAGCAGTAAGTCAATATTGCAATACGCCTCTGGAATTTACACAAAGTGCCAGTACTTGGACGTTGTGTTACAGAAGACACCGCTCATAATATAATGTCTCACATGAAGCATATTTTTGACAAATGTATTTATGTTTGTCTGAGTAATCATTCATTCATAATTACTGCTTGTATGGATTACCTAGCATGCTTACAAAGCATTTACAGGTCACTGTTGATAGCTAAGGTGTAGCTTTAAGTAGCTGGCAAACAAAAGCTGCCTCTGTTTGTATTGAGATTACATAACTACCATTAGGTGCTATCTTGCTGATACTGGAATATTCGCTTCAGTTAAACCTATACTTTCCCCATCAACCAAACTGTTTTTAAATCATGATCACAAAGGTTCTTACGAACGATGGGTTTGTACGAATCTCCCAGTTCCTACGAAAGCTGGAGTTCATAAACATTCGTGGAGGGGGGCGTAGTTTCCTATAGCCGTATTAGGAAGTTGGAACGGCTGCCGTTTGATTAGCAAGAGCAACTTGCGGTATTCTTGAGAAAATGAAGTGATTTTCTGCCGTACGCTGGCCGTAGAGTCCTTATGTTTTTGGTAAGGCTGCCTTGGAACTTTCCGATGGTATACATAGGGCCATCTTATGGTAATTGTTGTCGTTAAGCAGCTGTACGACACCCCAATGTACAACTCACGGCAATGTCAAGTCGTTGGTAGGAAGATACGGCTTTCAGCACATTTTGTCATGATATTTAATGCTGGCTGGCTAATATTGCCCCCTTCCCACGTTGCTTGGCGGGAACATCGCTGGATTTAAATTGAAACCATTTTTAATTTACCATTCAGAAGACCCATGAGCCTTCAAGAATATTAATATGCACACATTACCAGTACATTTTTGTTTAAACAAGAAGGCATGGATGACACAAGCACTCTTTGAAGACTGGTTCATTAACTGTTTCATCCCTCAAATTCGGGAATATTGTTTGGAACAGAACATTCCTTTCAAGAATTTATTGATTTTGGATAATGCACCAGGGCATCCAGATTTATCTGATCTGCATCCAGATGTAAAAGTGGTGTTTTTGCCTCCGAACACCACGCCACTCATCCATCCGATGGATCAAGGTTCGATTGCTGTTTTTTACAATGAGAAGAAGAAAGGGCCCATTCAGACCACTCTAAGCATATTTATAAAAAACCTCCTCCGGCTACCCCCAGCGCCCACGTTGATGACGATCAACAACCTAGCACCAGCTATGCTGATGACGACCTACAGCCAAGCGCATATTTTTTTTTTACTGTATCTATGTTTTAAAAATGTAAAATGTTCTTTTTTTTCTATTTCACTGTACAGAACAGTATTTTTCATTTGTACCATACATATTTGGTGAATAAGTCAATTAAAATATGCAATGTTTTGACTTATACCTAAAAATACGAAAAAATACAGTATACTGTACCTAAAAAGAATTTAAAAAGTAGTCGAAAAATTAATGAATATTAACGAAAATTAAGTAATATTAACGAAAATTAATGAATAAAAAGAGTTAAAAAGAAACAAAATACATGTACCCACAACATGCCCACAACAGGATCGCTTTACGACTGGTCTGTCGGAACCGAATGCGGTCGTGAGTCGACGACTGCCCAAAACTTTTATTACTGTTCGAAGTGTATAATTACTCTAAATTTCTTGATTTATGAAACATATTTTGCAATTACTTTCCGTTTGCCAAATGTTGGAGATAAGCAGAATTTGAACTTCAGCACCTTGGACAGCGGCGAATGAATGCGTTGAGGAGCGTCTGTATATATATATATGTGTGTGTGTGTGTGTGTGTGTGTGTGTGTGTGTGTGTGTGTGTGTGTGTATATGTCAGGATATCTATTTCTCTATGCATAATTAATTAGATTCTGAAGCCTATGGTAATAATTACTTGGTTGCAGGTGTTAATGTAATTCCACAAATATATATATATATACACACAGTGGATTGCAAAAGTATTCATACCCCTTGAACTTTTCCACTTTTTGTCACATGCTGACCACAAAATGAGCGAGGTTTAACTATATATATATATATATATATATACTGAGTGTCCCAAAATGTATACACACTCTAAGTAATTGTAAAGGAGGAGTTTATTTTAATAAATTTAATTTTCAACAAATAGAAGAACTTCCGAATATCATTTATTTTTTCTGTCATCGCCTGTACTCAGACTGATGTAAGGTCTAGACACTGCTGATAACGCGAAGCGATGGAATAACACACATCATGAAAGACTTTTTATTTTAGGTATCCCCATATAAATGTCAGTGTACCTGGTCTTCAGGCACGGTTCTTGTGAACTTCCTGGACAGTTCCATCAGCTTCAAACTTCGAATTTGAGTGATGGTGACTCATGTTGGTGGCTCTTTTTGAAATTCACTTCTGAATCGTCTTTGCACTTCAACTGCGTTTTCATACTTCCAGTAGCATTTTAAAATGAATTTTCTTTTGTCAAAAATTAGTCTGGCTGCCATTCTCGGGTTCGATGGGTTTGATGGGATTTTTTTCTGCAAAGAAAAAAAAATGGGTTCTCAGCAGCCCAAAGGTGTATACATTATTTTGGGACACTCTGTATATATATATATATACGTATAAGAAATCATTCCCGTCTGATGTGGACTAAGTAAAAGCAAGCTTTTCCAAAGCTGCACTGGAGGTATAGACTGGAAATTAGGGAAATATCTGGAAACAAAATTACGAGATTGAAAATAACAGAACAAATGAGTAGCAGGAAAGTCATAATGAGATGACAGGTTGACAAAACTATCAAAGACACCATCTGTATACAGTCATTTAAATAAATACCTTTATCACACAATACTGAAAACACTGGGTCCGAAAGTGATGGAGGAAATAAATATCAGTTACTTAATGGACCCGAGGAAGAAGCTTCTACAAATTTAAAGCTCCATCTAAATTGATACCAAATCTTATGCATGTTAAGAACCACTTGATTATCAGTATCTAAAGAAGGTTTTGTTGGTAAAGAGGAAAAAAGTAAAGCAGATAGTAGATAGAGGATAGTTACAATTTACACCCAGAGGAATCCGGAGACTGTAACCAGTAACAAAATTTATGGATGTGAGAGGCCCAATTATAAAATTTAAAATTGGGTAAGGCAGGAAAACCCACCCAAGCCAGGGACATTTTGACCACATTGATCCTGCCGATCAATGAGAGGGGGAGGTTCCCCCATCTTTGAATATCAGATGTAATCTTTGAGATAAGGAGAGTGAGATATGGTTAGATAAAGAGCACATCACATTGATACTAAAGGCCCTCTGACACTTGCACGACTTTGTGTCAAGACTTGCCACGACTCGAGTCTTGGCAAGTCGCGAACTAGGATTGAACCATCGTGGACCAGTCCTGATCCGGTCGTGACGTCATGCCATGTCGTGACGAGAATTTTGAAATGCTCAAAATTCAGGTCGTGACCAAATGTCGTTACCGGGTCTCGAACCCCGCATGAACTAGTCCTGAACTCATCCTGACGGTCCGGGGGAGTCGAGAACTTGTCTTGAACTCAATGTGGTGATGCAAACGCGATTTTTGTTCCATGACGCTCACCGTAGCTGTAGCTGCAGTCTCCTTTCCGGATGAGAACAAAAGATATTAGAGAGCGCTGAGAGGAATTATTCCCCCCAGTCCCCTTATAATTCCTGTTGTGATTTTATCCCCGAGACACAACAGGATCCATTCGAAAGCCAGACACACCTGTGAGACCACTTTTGCATTATTTGGGTTTGCTGCTTGCTTTTTATTTGCATTTCAATAAATTATATTAGTTCAAAACACTTATTTTTCTTTTTAGCCGTACAATACAATTAAAGAGACACGAAAACGAAACAAAACATTTCTTGGTACTGCACCAAACACATAGTTCGGTTTTTATCTTCAGCTCCCGTGACATCACCACGCTGGAAGTTTGTATGCTGTTCTGTGCCGGTGGGCATGAGATCAACTCTATTTGGTTTTTACACTCCATAAGGCTTTACACAATAAAACACTGACCCATCTTTGGCACTCCCTGTTATAGATCCAACAACCTTAAAGGCTAATAACAGGGCCCTAGATATAAAATTCAAAATTAATTTTTATACGGCGTGCACAGTTCGACACCGCCCACCAGGAATTGCGCAATCTCGTCGTGCAAATGCTCGTGCGCGAACTAGTCATGACCGCGACTACGGGAGCCTCCCGGTTCGTGGCAAGACTTGACAAGACTCGAGTCGAAAATATTCACTTTTCTCCAGATTCAATTTAAAACCTGAAAAGAAACTGAAATGCTCCAGAATACTAAAGACAGCAGGAACAGAAGTAGTCGGCTCAGTTACATATAATAATAAATGATCACAGTACAATGATGATTTCAGTTCCGTTCAGTTCCATTTCGGATGATTCCTTTGAATATGGGGCAAGATCATAATGCGATAGACAGAGGCTCAGTCACTGTGGCAAAGAGGAAGGGTGATAAGGGACAGCCTTGGTGAGCTCCACATCTGAGAGCAAAATAATCAGAATAAATGTCATTAGTATGTACACAGGCTTTTGGGGATGAGTAAAAGAGGCGAATCCAGGAAATAAATTTATCACTAAATCCAAATTTCTTCAAAACAGCAAACAAGTACCCGCACTCTACCCTTTCAAATGGTTTTTCAGCACCTAAAGCAATCACAATCTTGGGGAGTTCAACCGAATGTTTGGAGTAAATTATATTAAAGAGTGTACAGGTGTTAAAAAATAATTGATGCCCCATTATAAAACCATTTTGCTCACAGCTATAACATATAGAAGCACGTTCTATAAGTCAGATGCAGTTACTTTAGCCATCTTTACATCATAACTAACAACACACAACTAACATCATAAAACAATCCAAAGTAATCCTTTGACTAGAAAATACAGAATAAGAAATCATTTGTCCTCTAAGATATGATTTAATTGTCTCCCATCACAATGGGTATGAAGTTGATTCATTCTGATTAAAAGAAATGAAATCATCAATACAATCTGAAATGAAATCGCAAAATTCTTTGTCCGACAAAAGAAGAGAATTAAATCTCAAAAGTGGTGGATGACATTTATAAGTAGATAATTGAATATCTAATAATAAAGGTGCATGACAATGGTAATGACAATACCCAGATAGTCAGAGGACAGTACACATGAATAAAGATTGTTATCTATATATATATATATATATATATATATATATAAACATTTTTTACAAGATCAAGATCTTTACAAGAATGTTTTAGACATAGTGGACTGAGTTACGAGGATTAGACAGATCCAAAAATAGGTCAAAAACACAATTCAGATCCGCTTCAAACCTTGTGAGTGTTTGAGAAGGGAAGGTTGCTCAGTAATCTGTTAGTGAAATCAGCATCGTCAAAAATTGGAGCATAAACGTTTACCAACAAACCTTTTTTTGCGTTAGGGTACCAGCAACTATCAGTATCTGCCATTCTCATCCGCAATAACATTACTGGAAGAAAACTGTACTTTTTTGTTCATTAAAATAGAAACTCCGATTGCTTTGGAATTTAATGCGAAGGTGAGTCTCCTGTAAAAATACTATCGCAGAGTTTAAACATTTCAAGTGTGTGAAAACCTTGGACCCCTTAACAGGATCGCCCATACGTCTGGTATTCCAACGAATAAATCTAAATGCCAGGGATCTATGTTGGTGTTATCCATTTAAATAAAATAAACAACAACAACAACAACAAAATAATACAAATAGCCATAGAGAGCTGAGCTGGGATACCCTCCCCAAAAAACACCCCTAAACATACACACACTCAAATTCCCCATAAAACACAGAACAAAGGAGACAGCAGTGTTTCCTAAGGTAATCAAAAGGTTGTCCACAAAAATGTGAAAACAACTCGGAGACAAAGCAGAACAAACAAAAGAAAGGCGAAAAAAACACTCCGACCGTCTTCAACTCTGAATAACTGTTTGCACAATAACAAATACAATGTTTTTTTTTTTTATACCAAAATACTGAGTTATCTGGAGAGAAGTATTCTGGCCAAGCAACACCAGGCCAATAAATCAGCAAACCGCTTACTGGTGCAAAGGTACAAGGTGAGCCCGCAACTTCCTGGCAAATAAAATAATAATGATGGCAAACAAAAACAGTGTCTAATAACAAGCCCTATGTCATAAATCTGCCTGTCGTGACGACTCCCCGCCACCAGATGGCGCAGTTGAGACTTGCTGAGACCCTGCTGAGTCATTCCATCATGCCTGCCTCAAGCTCAGCTGCGC
>JAQNCB010000014.1:9666503-9677630 GCA_030068295.1 Euristhmus nudiceps
GAAAAAATATACAATAAAAGCGGATATTTAAACACGGCGCATGTATATGACGTGTTACCTATTTTGTATGGAAAAATAAAAAAAAAAACGCACGCTCTCTAGCTCTGTCTGTCTCCCGCGCGTGGGAGCGTGCGCTATTATTTTAAGCTCCCCGTGTCTGTGCGCGTGCACGGGAGACAGAAAGAGATAGCACACACTCTCTCTGTCTGTCATGTGAGTCATATGATGGTTTTTCCATCCTACCTCTAGATTTTAAGTATGATGTAATATAAATATGTCAATAATATTGCTTACAAATACATTTGTTGCAAATTCATGTGTGTGGAAGAGGTGAAAATATTGAAAAAAGTCGTGAAGAACACTGAAAATCTTTATCTGAGGCAGGTATCTCTGTATGACAAGCCAATTTTAATACACATGTTTTTTTTTTGACATCTTAAACTGTCAAAACAGCTTTGCAATGTGGGATTTTGTGAAAGGTGTTAAGCCGACACCTGAGATGGGAAAAGCGACCTAGGTCGGAAGAATATTCTGAATTATTCAATATTATGGTGCTTAGGATTATAACAGTATTTTATGCACATAATGACGTTGTTTTCTAGTCAGTTTCTAGTCCAATGTGAAGTACATCATTAAAGTAAATATCTTTTTTAATTTATGCATTTTTACAGCAACATGAAATTGGCAGGACTCCCCTTTAAATGCATGCCATTTTGTTGACTTAAATTCTGGTGCTCAATTTTATTTGTTTTTATTTAACATTCATTTGCTAAGTTTTGCAATATCATAATTATTTTTTATTTTATTTTGGTGCTCTGAGTTGTTCTCATTTTTTTATTGAACAACATTATCAAAATACTCTTGAAATAAAATAAAATGCAAATTAGTTATGAACAATTGTATAATATATAATCTTTTGTCTAATTTTTACCAAGGGTTGAACTCACTGAGATCAGACACACTTTGGCTAGTTGATTTTCTGATTAGCTAGTAATTTTGTTAGGTAACTAGTCCAGCTGGCTAGTGAAAAAAAATAATTTCGAGCCCTGTGTTATTAGAGGAATAAGGATATGCTGAAACTTCTAAGATTATGGCCACATTAGGCATGTTTGCAAATTCTCAGGGAAGCCAGCATGGTGGTGTGTTGTGATTTGGGGATTTCTAGTGAGAAAGTTTTTACTGTGAATAGGAAATAGCGAGGCTAAACAAATTTAATTATTCAGCATATACCAAAATGCATAACTTCTTTGGTGAGATGGTTATGATGTATAACCCAAAATTTATGAAAGGTTCATGTCATTAGGCACATTTATAATCAACAATCAATTTAAATCAATGTCCATACAATGTTTGCCCATACAGAGTTTACATGTTTGTAGACATTTAATCCAGTGAACTGTATGATTATGGCAGAAGCCTTGTACTAGGAACTGTGTATAACTTCTGCACCATTATGAAATGTTGATCAGATCCCGAACACTGGATGTAAACAATAACATTCAGGCCACTGGGACTGGTATTTGAGGGCCGCAATACAAGACCTGTCAGCTGGCTCTGAGGTACAAAGCCTGGGGTCTGGGCTTGTCCTCAACCGGCCTGGTGTCTGTATCACAACTACTACTATAAAGCTCGCTAGCAACAACAAAATATTGCTCAAATTAATTTCATCCCAGTCTCTAAAGTCAGGATTGCATTTCTTTTTGAACTCGAACAGTATATGAGCCCCTGATAGCAACAGTGGGCTAAGTCCTTTTTGTGAATTTTTAGGAGAGCCCTTTAAAGTTTTATGGCTACAAAAAAAAAATCAATATGATTTATATTGCAATGCCTTCAGTCTCACTGAAGACTTCTCCTCGATACATTTTTTGGCCTAAATTGCTGTGTTGCTGAGACTGGGCATTTGGCCAAAAATTATGCTTTTATGCATAAATCTGGATTGAAATTGTATTTTTCAGTGCAAGTGTTCTAAGTCAAAATGTCCAGGAAATGTAACAATATTATGAAAAATAATGAATAATATGTAATTAAATCGCTGATCCCAGGGTTGGGGGTTCAAGCCTCACTGTCAACAGTTGTCACGGCTGTCCCCCCAGTGCAGCTAACTGGGTTACCAAATGAAGGCCATGTCTCTCACTGTCTGTGGTGAGAAGGATGTAAAAGAACCATTGCTGATGTTCGCCAAGAGTAGGCTGCATAGCCATCAGCGGGTTTCTGCCCTGCAATGGCCTGGCGAGCTGTCCAGGGTGTACTCTGTTCGAGCCCGGAGTTGGCTGAGATGGGCGCCAACCTCCCCGCGACCCTAATTAGGAATAAGCGGTTTGGAAAATGAATGAATGAAGGAATGTAATTAAATCCTAACCGGAAAATACAGTGGTGTCCTAGCTAAAGTAATACTAACTTCCCAAGTCATCACTTAACTGAAGAACCTCTTTTTAAGGTATGTATTTTGTCGATGTAAAGGCTTCACACATGGGCATCGCCATGTTGGATTTTGGACTTGGCCCACTGTTGCACTAATAAATCAGTGAAACAGCAAAGAGGAATACTGAATTATGTCAAAATTGTAAGTGTACCTGTATCCTGTATTTAGACCAGTACTCATCTGAAAGGTTTTAACTTTTCTCTATTCATTTCTGCATCCAACTCAAAATTGATAAGAAAGGACTGATCCCACTGTTGTTCTAAGGGGCTCATATTATCTTCATATCAGTCTCTTCATACCACTTCATACTTTTATTTTGACAGATAAAAGCATTTGAAGTTAAAGCTATAGCTTCTGTGTACAGGCACAAGTTTAGTATCAGACTGAGAGTCAATGTTCGCCGAATGTATGTTCACCTGAGCGCGCATCCCGAAATGTCACATGAGAGAGAATATGAACATGGGCAATACAACATTATTGGCTAACAATCCCTCTCTTTTCTCTTTTCTTTTTCTACTCTAAAGGTCAAAATAATGGTATATTTCTGAGAAGATTGTTCTGTCAGCAGGTTCTGACATCTTTGTGAAGGTCACATTCTCAAGTCCTGTTATAATGGTCATTATGTTCTATACTTTCCTGTAAGAATAATTTTATATGAAACTGCATTCTATATAGTTGTAAAGAGGATTTTATATGTAACTGCATTCTATATGACTAAGAATGATTTTATATGACCAAATGTTCTCTCTATGTGATTACCCCCTGCTGAGAATACCTCCTGTTTACAATGTGTCTCCGCTCACCATTTGTGATGTTAATACTGCCTAGACTATGTGTCTCTCTCTCTGTAAACATACCCTGACTTATTGTAACCTAATGTTCAAAGGATGCTTCTTTTATCTTATCTGACATGCAAGCATATGTTTTCTAAACTGTAAACCCAATTCCCTTTTTAAGAAATGTTTCTCTTTTAAGGTCAGTCTTCCTGTATTTTAATTAAGCCAGCAGGGCTAGGTCACATTTGCATACTTCTCTTTTATTGGTACAATTCTCTTCTCTCTTCTCACGCAAGTTACGCCCTCCTGAAGTGTATAAATACTGAAGCTTAGCACATAGCATTTTGGAACAGTTGAGAACAAACCATGATTCGATTTAATTCGTCTGGTCTTAATTATCTTCTGTTGCCGGAGCGCTCCTACGACATTTTGGGCACATTATTAAAGGCACAGACGGGCTGTTAGAGGTCTA
Organism: Euristhmus nudiceps; assembly: GCA_030068295.1. NCBI lineage: Eukaryota > Metazoa > Chordata > Actinopteri > Siluriformes > Plotosidae > Euristhmus > Euristhmus nudiceps. The sequence goes on from JAQNCB010000014.1 coordinate 9,670,174, forward strand.
CTTTCTTACATTTCCTGACATAGATTCTTCTATCCCACTTACTGAACTAAGTTTGGTTGAAAGACTAGTTCTGGGAAAAATCCCAGTGGTTCTGAAGAGGTTTTCTCTTTGTCATGGTTGATCATTATGTGTAGATTTATTTACATAATATTTACATCATTTTAAATAAATCTATATCAGAATATTGTGCACAAATAATAAAGAGTTAATATATATAAGGACGAATAAGCACAGGTGGCAATGGAGTAGATAGCCTCAAGGGCTAACTGCTGAACTTTTTTCAACACTCCCCAGTCAGGCCAGACTTTTGGCTATTTGAGGCACAATGTTCTGCAAATAAGCATTAAGAATAACATCTCTGCTCCAAGCAGACAAACACCGGCAGGCCAAAAGTGCTGCAGCCCATGCTGTCACCGATACGAAATCTCGGGCATGGCAGGAGTTCGTTGAGGGCCTGGAAATTGACTATCAGTTGGCCTCGAAAATGTTCTGGATCACCATCCATTCCCCTAGGAGGGGGAAGCAGTTCTCCACAAATACTGTATATAGTGGAAGTGGGGAGTTGCTCACTTGGACTGCGAATGTTGTGGACTACTTCGAATACCTCCTCAATCCCACCAACACGCCCTCCGTGGAGGAAGACCCTGGGGGTTTGGGTGGGGGTCCATCCATCACTGGAGCTGAGGTCGCCGAGGTAATCAAAAAGCCCCTGATCGTTGGACTCCAGGGTTGAATGAGATCCGCCCCAAATATCTCAGGGCTCTGGATGTTGTAGGATTGTCTTGGTTGACATGTCTCTGCAACATCATGTAGTCATTGGGGGCCATACCCCTGGATTGGCAAACCAGTGTGGTAGTCCCCCTTTTTAAAAAGGGGGACCGGAAGGTGTGTTCCAATCATCGAGGAATCACACTCCTCAGCCTTCCCTGGAAAGTCTATGCAGGAGTACTGGAGAGGAGGATCCAACCGGTGGTTGAATCTTGGATTCAGGAGGAACAACATGGTTTTCGTACTGGCCGCTGCACTCTCGACCAGCTCTACATACTCTTCAGGATCCTGGAGGAGGCACGGGAGTTTCCACAATCTGTCCGCATGCATTTTGTGGATTTAGAGAAGGCTTTTGACCATGTCACTTGAACAATCCTGTGGGGTGTGCTCCGGGAGTACAGTGTACTGGACCCATTACTACGGGCCATTTGATCCGCATTGGTAACAGCAGGTCGAATTTGTTTCCGGTAAGGTTTGGAGTTTGCCAAGGCTGTCCTTTGTCACAGACTCTGTTGACAATTTTTATGGACAGAATTCCTAGGCGCAGTCGTGGCGTTGAGGGGTTCTGATTTGGTGGCGATAGGATCTTGTCTCTGCTTTTTGCGGATGATGTTGTCCTTTTGGCTTCATCAAGCTGGAACCTCCAGCTCTCATTGGAGTGATTCCCAGTGGAGTGCGAAGTGGCAGGGACAGAATCAGCACCTCGAAGTCTGAAGCCATAGTTCTCAGCCGGAAAAGGGTGGAATGCACCCTCCGGGTCTGGAATGAGGTCCTGCCCCAAGTAGAGAAGTTCATGTATCTCGGAGTCTTGTACACGAGTGAGGGATGGATGGAGCGGCAGATCGACAGGTGGATCACTGCAGCCTCTGCTGTAAAGATAAGATAGAGCCTATACCATTCCATCGTGGTGAAGAGGGAACTGAGCCACAAGGTAAAGCTCTCAATTTACCAGACAATCTATGTTCCAACCCTCACCTATAGTCACGAACTTTGGGTAGTGACCTAAAGAACAAGATTGCGGATACAAGCGGATAAAATGAGCTTCCTTTGCAGGGTGAGATAGGGTGAGAAGCTCAGCCATTCAGCAGGAGCTTGGAGTAGAACCGCTGCTCCTTCGCATTGAGAGGAGCCAGTTGAGGTGGCTCGGGCGTCTGATTAGAATGTTTTTTGAACGCCTCCCTGGTGTGCTGTTTCGAGTATGTCCAACTGGGAAGAGATCCCGGGGTCGACCTAGAACACATTAGAGGGACTGGTCTGGGAACGCCTCAGTGTCACCCTGGAAGAGCTGGAAGTAGTGACCGGAGAGAGGAACATCTGGACCTCACTGCTTAGACTGCTGCCCCACGACCAGACCCTGGATCAAGCGGAAGAAGATGATGATGATGATGATGATGATGAGTAGAGTCAGTAAACCTAGTGAACATCTGTGTACATGCTGTGATCTGAATTATGAGATGAAGGATGGTTGTTTTCCTGATAGACTGCCATCGTATATAAAAGATAAGATTAAGAGAGATGATGTAAAACTTGAATTTGGTTACAGAAGCTGGATGCAAGTTCAGCTTATCTTACTTTATACTATTGTGGGGGAAATACTTTATCTAAATGCGTTGCCTTTATATAATCGTGAAGCCTGTAATGCTGCATAAAGAGGATGTATTTTTATGACTAATATTAAACTACCACCTGAGAATATTTACAGTTTCAGCTGCTGAATTCCTTATCTCTGCTGCATCAAAGCGAAATTAATTGGTGCTAAGATGATGTAGCTGACGCCGAAGACTTAATTTTTATCCAAATACAAATTGATTCCAGCTGCTGCTTTCATTTAATGGCATTTGAGTCAGTAATAAGTTAGGAGTTCACTGTAGCATCGGAATTGCACAGCTGGACAAGATCTTTTGCACATTTAATTAATTGAATAGATATGTAGCTTCCCTCTGTTTCAGCCCTCTGTGTGGCCTTTCACAATGAATTTCTTTCGTAAATAATTTGTTCCTTATTTTATTTTAATTAAATTTGCCTTGCTGTGGTTTATGAAGTCACTGGAGAGGCAATATGCTAATATCCATCCTCATTAAAGCCTATTATAGGAGGAATGTCATTAATGATAGAGAAAGATATGTTAAATGTTAGAAATCCACTGAACTGATGGGACTGGCATGCACGATTAATATAAGAAAAAGCCAAATGAATTATTTGTATCACTTACTTTAATGGTACACTGATGTGTAAGACTTGCATTCAACACTGATTACACCTTTAAAATACTAAACAAATGGAAGTTAACGTAGAAATTTGCAGGAAATTTGTAGGTCTCTCCTGCCCCCTGCCTTCTACTGAAAAGACTACAACCTATTTCTCCTACAGTGTCGTGAAATAGTTTCAAGGTTTTCATGGCATCATGTTATTATTACTATTGTCACTGGAGTGTCGGTCACTTCAAAGCCATTATTTTAGCCATTATATTTTAACAGGAGCGAGTCATTTCTTTCTTTCCTTTTTGATTTTCATAATATAACACGAGTTTATAAGGTTGATTTATTCTGTAGGCTTTAAAATAGATATTTCACATGGGCAAAATCGTGCATGTCCAAAATGTGAGTGGATTATTTAATGCAGCACATAAACATTAATTGATTCTTTCCTTCACGATGCAGAGTACCCAATCATCCTCTGTCATATTCAAACATGATCGATTTCAGTAGTGTGCTTCAGTAGTTTAGTGCTTTAGTAATTACATAATTGAATGATGAGGCTTTCTGAGGTTCCTGCCTGCCATGGTGTATTGTGAGGTTTGTGCTTTGACTTCCCGTGCAATTATTAAATGGTACAAAGGAAAATTAGAACAATGTGCACAAACACACACACAGTTTAAGTACAACTTTTATTAATACTGATCATCACAGTGCGTTTTGTTACAATAGCAGTGACCAAGGTTAACAAAATGAGAATAAATCTCACAAAAAAGGAATATTTGTCATCAGCAATAGAGGCAGATTAGCTTCAGAAAAAAAAAAACAACAATAAATTATGTGGAAAGCGACAGAGATAAAGAAGCAAAACAGAGACAAGAGCACCTGTAGATTAACTTGACTCCATTGGAGGAACTGTGGGGGAGTTTGTGGGGGGAAAAAAGAAAAAAAATGAAACAAGAGGACAAAAGAAAACAAATGCACACTTTATTTCTTTTCACAAGGATGAGAACTAGGGAAGTGGTTTAAAGACAGTGGCTAAGGTCAGGTCACATCGATTGAGTAGGTCTAGTGGTCAGAATAGGCAAAGTGATTGTGTTTTATGTGCGAGAAAACCAAGGAATTTAGAGGGGTTTTTTTGTAGATGACGGAAAGTTGCTGTTCAGAAATTGGTCCTGGTTGCCATGGTACCTGCTTGCATCATGCTGTCTATCTGGCAGCGCTAATGACAAGAGGAAGCATAGGTTCCACTGATGGCTGATATTTCTGAGTACGGGTGTGAGTGGGTGAAAACGAGGGGGCATTATACACGTAAAATCAGACCTTCAGCAGAAATATGATGAGTAATACAAGGCCAAGTGGCTGAAAGACATGCTGCACTTCTTTTTTTGTTTGTTTGGGCATGGCTGAGTTATTCTTAGATTCCCAAAGCACATCTAACACAATATTTAGCTTTTTTTTTCTTTTTTTTTTTTGGCAGCTTCTTTTCCTATCACTGGGGAAATTTAGTCACTACCATTAATTGCCACAACTTCCCTATCACATTTAATCATCTTTTGGAAAGTATATGAATGGAAAAATTGCTATGTAAATGTAGCTAATTAAATAAACAGGAATGAATGATATTTTTTTTTTAAATTAACATTTATATTTATAATCATTTCATTATTGTTAAGGATTTCTTGAAATTTAACTGAAATCGTAGAATTGTGTGGAGATAGCATACTCCTAATCAACAGCAGAGAACAAGCAAAAAGGATGCACAATTATTAAGAAATTCAAAACTATGTACAGATGCATGACAGTAAAAGCAGACTATCATGTAGGTTAAGTTTTGCTTTACTGACTGTAGTCTATTGAATTCATCCATCCACGACCTATACAGCTTATCTGTAAGGGCAGCGGTGACGCTGTAGCCAATCCCAGCTGACTTCAATCAAGATGCGGGGTATACCCTGAAAAGGTCACCGCTATATCACGGGGTTAAACAGACACGAACAAACTTTGACACTCATATTCACGCTAATAGGCGAGTCAGAGTAGCCATTTGACCGAACTTGAATGTCTTTGAAATGTAGGAGGAAACCAGCATACCCAGAAGCAACCCTTGCAGGCACGGGGAGAACATGCAAACTCCACACAGAAAGACCCGAGTCGGCCACATGTTTGAACCCTCGAGCTTTCATGCTGTGGGGTGATGGTGCTAATCAGTACAATGAAGTTCATCTCCAATTCATAAGCCACCAATGAATTTTCAAAAAAAAAAAAAAAAACAACAGGGATGACAGCAGAGCTTTACTCATTTGTCTGTGCTAAGGGTGGATATTCATTTCCATCAGAAGGATTTCTTTACCTTCCCAAGCACAAACAGCTCAGTCATACCAGCCACAACTAAAGTGCTGTTCAAAAAGTACGATCACTGAAAACATGAACTAATAGTATATAAAGATGGATGTCTGTTGGTGGCATGAATAATGCATGAAAAATAAATCCTAACATCCATTCATTCATTCATTCATTTTCTAAGCCACTTAATCCTAATTAGGGTCACGGGGAGGCTGGCACCCATCTCAGCCAACTAAACAGCTTGCCCAGGCATTGCGGGGCCAACACACGTACAATTATTCACTCTGACTCACACCTAGGGGCAAACTGTAACCGCCAATTAGCCTACTGCGCATGATTTGGGACTGTGGAGGAAACCAGAGGAAACCCATGCAAGCACGGAGAGAAAATGTAAACGCCACACAGAAACGCCCTCGCCCGGGATTCAAACCCAGGCCTTCTTGCTGTAAGGCGGACGTGCTAACCATTGCATCACCGTACCTCTGTAATGACTTAATTGTTGAATATTGTGAAGAGAGCTGATGGAACAGAGGAAATGATAGACAGGTGAGTCATCGGAGTCTGAGCCAGGTTCAGTTCAGTGTTTGCCAGTAACCAGGATTCTGTCCAATACATCTGAATTAGGTACACAAAGCCCCTTCTCGTTCATTACCTATCATGGTTCTGGTTCACATTTTATTGCACAATACATGCATATATTTAATACGGCATTGTTTTCTATTGGAATTGAATTTTGTTACTGCGATGCACTGGTTCATAGAGGCAAATCAAATTACAAATAAGTAATTTAATGGAAATGCTGAAGAGGATTAAATTAAGCTGGTTTTGTGAACAGGCTGGATGAACAGAGTGAATATGTCACACAAGGTAAAAATATATACACATATATTAGGTGAAATGCCTTTCCAAGTCATTTATGTTGACTGAAAATACAATAAACATGAATGATTTGGCCATTCAGCCATGCGGCACGCAGTATTAGAGATATTACACACTGCTGTTCTGTGCTCATCTTTCATTTGTGCACTTATAGTTGACCAACTGAGGTTTTTATAAACAATTCATACACTGGACTCATTTTAATGGGGTTCTTTAGGTTAATCGCAAGGTGCTTAAATATTCCTGCATATGTACTGTTTGTTGTCTAGGGTCTAGTAATGTCTGATGAAAACACTTTCACTTGGAAAAAAAGGTTTTATATTGGATCTTCGAAAAGGAGACTCAAGAAGAAGAATATGTAAGACATTACTGTGGAGGGAGAGCAAATCTTCATTCTTTGAGGAGCACAACACTAAAAAGTTTAAAATTTTCTGATTCAACCACAGTGACACATATTATAAGCCTATGTAGTCAATTGAGGGCACAGTGTTAGCACATATTTTATACTACCAATCGGATTTTCACTTTATTTTAATGGTATTTGGAGGGCAATTTGTTTTTCTGAGAAATAGTGAAACGGTATCAGCATGTAAATTACAGTCAAACATGCTGAGTGACTATTTATTCCAATATTTCCCATTACTTGTGGACCAAAGAGCAAGGTAACATGGGAAAAATTTAGAGATAGATGTAGAGCGGCTGGACACACACGCATTTGTTTGCTGAACCGTATATAATCTTAATAGAGTTGCAAGAAGGCTGAATCCTCTCTCAGCCAACACTGGGCAAACGCTGGGTACACCCTGAACACCTCCTCAGACCATTGCAGGACCAACACAGACACACACACACAACCATTTACACTCACACCGAGGTGCAATCTGGAACAGACAGTTAGTCTAATGTGCATGTCTGTCTTTGGACTGTGGGAGGAAACTGGAGTACCCGTAGGAAACCCATGCAGGCACGGGGACAACACACAAACCCCACACAGAAACACCCGAACCCGGTACATGTGATGAACAGTATGTTAGCAGTCATTCTGCAGTTAATTTTGAGGCCAAATCATCTAAACATCACAGTAAGCTAAACATTTTTTTCAGTTTTCTAGCTAACTTTTAGGACACACACATCCTCAAGTGACAGGTTCTCCAGTAACTGGTGCCACTTTTCATGTTTGGGTTTGTGCTTGGATGTTTTCTTTATCCCTTATCTATCACAAAGTCTATTTTAGTTAGAAACACTTATTTATATGTACAGAATCAGACA
>JAQNCB010000014.1:9854285-9870187 GCA_030068295.1 Euristhmus nudiceps
CCCAAAAAAAAAAAAAAAAAAAAAAAAAAAAAAAAAAAACTGACTTCCGCATAGTACGGTTCAGTTTGTCTTACAGTACTCGCCTCTGCATTCCACACCTGTGTATGAGATTATCTGCAATGTTTCCAATTAATTTGGAACTCTGTTTAGAGTAAAAAGATATTTTAGTCTAAAACTGAAAGTGCTTAAGAATTTAATCATGTACAATATGTTGCTTTATCCATTAGGAACACACTCTTACACAGAACACAATACAACCATTTGAATGTTTGGTAGATTGAACATTGAGACAAATCAAGCCTTTTACATTTAGCCATGAAAGCCAAACTGCTTTAAATATATGAGACTGAATTTCTTCAGCTGTCAAGATTGTTACTCAAAAATAATAAGTGTCCAAGCCGGGGTTAAGATTTCCAATGCTGTAAATTAAACTAGATTTTGATTGCAGCAGAGATGGTGGCCATTTCACCTCTAGATGGCAGTTTCTCACTGCAAGGATTTCCAATGAAAAGTTCCTCACTAAAGTATGCTTTTACTGCAGCAGTCGTCAATCAGCTTCCTAAGGATTGTGCTTCTGATGGAAACTCTGTAGAACTAGAATTTGGTCATTTGTTTTTTCTGGGTGAATCTCAACAACCCAGTGTATGCACCGAATACCTGTCTACACTCCTAAAAAGCACTTGATCATAAAGCGCAATCAAGATATACCAATAATGTCAAACACTTACCCAAAGGATAAGGAGTTTGAGTCTGATATGGAGCGCATGAAAAGGGACTGCAGTATGGACTTGGACCTTGTGCTGAAGAGTTTAGGAGAATGAAGATGTGCTCAAATTTGTTATGGGTTTACATGTCTGAACCCAATTCATGCCTAGTATTGTTTTTAAAGCAGAGTTTCATTTCTATGAATAGTTTTAAAAACACACAAAACTGTCCCTTGAACAAAAGATCAGATGGTGTTGAGTTATAAAACACAGGCCATCCAGAGGGCAGTCGCTTGGGAGTTCATCTAAACCACAGGTGTCAAACTCCTTCCTGAAAGGGCCGTGTGGCTGCAGGTTTTTGTTTCAACCAAGCAGCAAAACCACATTTAATCAGCTGATTGGTCAGTCTCTCTAAAGAGCACACAGATTGACCAATCAACTGCCTGACGACTCTAGCAGTCAGGTGTGTTGCTGCTTGGTTGAAACAAAAACTTGCAGCAACACGGCCCCTTTGTGAACCAGTTTGACACCCTGAACCACCATGAGAATTACAGGAACAATTCTAGTACTACAGCATTCGTTTACTCAAAAATGGTAAAGAACATCAGTGTAATGCATTAACATGTTTTAATAATGTACATTATACAATTTTACATACTTTTCACAACTAAATTGTCAAATGACCATATGTACTACAATCCATTAAAACCCCTTCATGCATCATTTTATCTTCATGCACCATCATCCGGCATACATCCTTCTACAGCAATCTAATGTCACCAGTTAAATCTGCCCCCACAGTGTTAGGACTTCTATCAGTATGACAAATCCAACAAAGGAAGGAAAAAAAAAAAAAAAGAAAAAACCCACAAGTCCTACAACTGTTGTACAGGCTATTAGTCCAGTAAATAAACAAAAATAACTTGGATTACTTAATTGCACACTTCTCTTCCCATAGAGACTACCTTATTCTGGATTGTCTATTTGGCAAGGTGAAGATGTCTCATATGGAAATGCTGACAAGACAGCAACTTAAAATATTTCACATAGTCACAGCTTGCACAAGCTGCCTGGGCAGGCACCCAACCCCTCTAAACTGAGCTGGCTACTACATAATATCCAACACAAAGGACCAAGATAACAAATGATTACATCAAGCCAAGGGGACAAACTAATTCATGGGAAGAACAGAGGGAGGGGGAAAAACAAGTTAGCTGATTGGCTCAGAGCATGAATTTGAAAGAAAAGCAAGCAGCTTTACAATTTAATTGCTTATATTATATTCAAAACAAAACTAAAGCAAGTGCTAATATGGTTGTACCATCCGAGCCTCCAGTTCAGCAAGACGGAGATGTTTTTCACAACCCAAAGAGCCAGGCTGAATCAAGTATGGGCTGAAGATTTACTCCATTAGAAGTCAGTCATCCTTCATATCTGTATTTATATAAAAAAAAAAAAAAAAAAAAAAAAAAAAAAAAAAAAAAAAGTTAAAAGCATATCCAAGGTTATTAAAAACAGGAATTAAAAGGGATACAAACCATCTTTAACAGAACTGCCTTGATTTCCAACCAGGTTGGGAGGACTCGGATGTTGCTGGATACCAACGCATCTGCAAGGATAAGAATTCATACCCTCATCACTGCCTACAAACATGGATTCCAGATGCCATTTTTCTAGAGGCACAAAATCAAGGAAACCAAACTACCTACAAATTTTACACCATGACATGTCACAGAACATTAGAGTTCATGCACATCTTTCACTGGCCACACACACCACTTTATTAGGTACACCTTGCTAGTGCTGGGTTGGACCCCCTTTTGCCTTCAGAACTGCCTTAATCCTTCATGGCAGATTCAACAAGGTCCTCAGAGATTTTGGTCCATATTGACATGATAGCATCACACAGTTGGTGCAGATTTGTCAGCTGCAAATCCATGATGTGAATCTCCCGTTGCATCACATCCCAAAGGCGCTCTATTGGATTGAGATCTGGTGACTGTGGAGCCATTTGTGTACAGTGAACTCTGTCATGTTCAAGAAACCAGTCTGAGATGATTCAAGCTTTATGGCATGGGGCATTATCCTGTTGGAAGCAGCCATCAGAAGATGGGAACATTGTGGTCATAAAGGGATGGACAAGGTCAGCAACAATACTCAGGTAAGCTGTGTCATTGCAACAATGCTCAATTGGTACCAAGGGTCCCAAAAATGTGCCAAGAAAATATCCACCTCACCATCACACCACCCTGAACTGTTGATACAAGGCAGGATGGATCCATGCTTTCATGTTGTTGACAAATTTCTGACCCAACCATCCAAATGTCGGAGCAGAAATCGAGACTCATCAGACCAGGCAACGTTTTTCCAATCTTCTATTGCCCAATTTTGGTGAGCCTGTGCAAATTGCGGCCCGAGTTTCCTGTTCTTAGCTGACAGGAGTGGCACCCGGTGTGGTCTTCTGCTGCTGTAGCCCATCTGCCTCAAGGTTCGGCATGTTGTGCATTCAGAGATGCTCTTCTGCAAACCTCAGTTGTAACGAGTGGTTATTTGAGATACTGTTCCCTTTGCATCAGCTCGAACCAGTCTGGCCATTCTCCTGACATCAACAAGGCATTTTCGCACACAGAGCTGCCCCCTCACTGGATATTTTCTCTTTCAGATCATTCTCTGTAAACCCTAGAGACGGTTTTGTGAAAATCCATGTAGCTCAGCAGTTTCTGAAATACTCAGACCAGCCCGTCTGGTACCAGCAACCATGCCACGTTCAAAGTTACTGAAGTCACCCGTCTTCCCCTGTCTGGTGCTCGGTTTGAACTGCAGCAGATCATCCTGACCATGTCTACATGCCTAAATGCATCGAGTTGCTGTCATGTGATTGGCTGATTAGAAATTTGTGTTATCAGGCAGTTGGACAGGTGTGCCTAATGAAGTATCCTGTGAGTCTATGTATAGTAAAAGTTGAAGAAACGATATTCAGAGTACAGCGCTCGATACATGGAGTAGAGCGAAGTACATGTAGAAAGAGTTCATCCAGGCAAGCCTGTTTTATGGTTTCCCACTCATCAGGGAGACCTAAATATAATCTAAATATATAGATACATCACACACACGGCACAGCCATTAGCATGTTCACAGAAAGAAGGTCCTGGGTTCAAGCATTTCTGCGTTGAGCTTCCATGTTACTCAAAGTACCGTTTTTCCTCCCACAGTCCAAAGACCTGCACATCAAGCTAATTTGCTGTTCAAAATTGCCCCCAGGCACAAGAGTGAACGGTTGTGCACGTTGGACTGTTTAGGGTGTACCCTGCCTTCACCCAGTGTTGGCTGAAATAGGATCAGCTTCCTGTAATAGGAAGTGGGTGGTTCAGCAAAAGCAGCAAAAGGATGCACTCAAATTTACGGACAGTTCAAAGTACCTGTTACAAAACTGTTTCTGGAAAGGCAGATGAAACCAACAACCCAAACTTAGAAGTGAACCAAGAACCTTGGAGCTGGGAAACAAATCCTGCCTGCAGCATTGTTTACCCTGCCTGATTAATATTTCCTCAACTTTTAATGTAAACACATGGATTTTCTGATTGAGAAACTGATTTGGTAACTTGATTAGCAGAATTAACACACAGTTCAATGGCCATCTGTCAGAATCGCTCACCATTCATACTGCAATGAACAAATCAGCAGTTATAAACCACCTGCAAGAAAAGAGCGCGGGAAGTCTGCTCCCTTATAAAGCACTTAAATGGCATTTCTTGTTAATGCTGTACAGTTTAACAGGAAGTTTTGCTGTCCTCACTTGTCACTGAACAGCAGTTACACCATACTGCAATATAATACAGGGTGACAAAAACGGGAACTTGATCCAATGTAACCAAGAGTGATGGAAGAAAAATAATTTATTCATAGTAACAAACCTTAAAACGTGTCATTTAAGAAACAAACAATGCTGGAATTTTCATTCTTAAAAAAAAAAAAAAAAAAAAAAAAGTTACTTCCTGTAGATGGCAACCTTCTGTATGAATGCATTCCTGAAATCTGCTCTTGATTCCCCATCGACCACTGCAAACATCTCAGCTGGGATGCTGAGAATTTCATCCTGAATTCTCCGTTTTAACTCAGAGTTCTTGGTTGAGACGTGTAGACTCTTGAGAACTCCACTCCACAAGGGGTGGGAGGAACCCACAAATGAACAAATTTGGTGATTTAGGGGCCGTTACTGAATCTTGATCACATGGTTACTGAACAATTCTCCAAGAGTCTCCAATGCAGTGTGTGATGTCACTCCATCCTGTTGATACCAGGTTTCTTGAACGTATGGAAAATTGTTAAATTTTCAATAGATTGGATGAGTGAAACCTGAGAATTCAGGATGAAAAATTCACAGTATTCCAGCAGTCAATAGGGACCCTCAACAGCAGATTTCAAGAATGCATTTGTACATGAGGACGCCATCCACAGGAAGTCTTTTTTTTTAAAAAAAAAAAAAAAAAAAAAAAAAAAAAAAAAAAAAAAAAAAAAAAAAAAAGAAGAGAATTCCATTGTTTCTTAAATGGCACGTTGTAAGGTTTCCATTACGGTACTATGAATAAACTTCCATCACTTTGTTTTATTGGATTGTTAAAAAGCTCCCATTTGTGTCACCCTGTAGATGAGCAAACTATTTCCACAAACAAATCCATGCAAGCTTCTTTTCTCTGATTTCAAAGTGTGACAACTGAATAATTGTTTATATTGGTGCACAGGAACACCAATATACTGCCAAATGCAACATTCTGTTTAGCCACTTGAGGGCACTGTAGTATTTATTACACTATGAATAATTGTCAGTTGAAAGCTCATGTCAGTCGTTTTTGTACCGGAAATTTAATAAATACACAATTAAACTGCCCAGACCAAGTCATTATTTTCCAAGGCTTTACACTTTATTTTACCTGTGCGTGGAGAGCCGCAGCGGCTGCAGCCGCAGCAGGGTACGTGAAGGCGGTATGGGGCAGCCCAGGGCTCAGCTCTGCTGTGTACAGGGGGTATGGAGACCAGGCCTCTGGAGAGGCAGGAATCAGTGCAGCACCCGTCAGGTCGTCTGAGAAAGCACAGCAAGCCACACCATACTTCCTAATCCATGCCCAAGGCCAGTTTGTCAAATTGAGCCCAAAATTTATAATGAGTGAACGAGAACATTTGTTATTAAAAAAAAAAAAAAACAAATCTGCAGGATTTGGTACATAATACTCACATTTGGAATTCAGATCAGAAAACATGGTGAAGTGGAAATCTTGAAATGTGTAAAAGTCACTGAAATGGCAGTCAGTGCCCTAATGACATGCATGTGCTGGAGGTGAATTAGTTTGTTCTTGACATAAGCAACAGTGTGTCTGCGCGTGCTGCGAAAGCTACCATGTGGCCGTACACTTACATGGGTCCCGTGCTATGAAGTGTGCCCCTAGAGCTGGGTGGATATTTGTGGGGTTCGGTGTGCCCATCAGCTTACTCTTTGCCATCTTCGTGTTGGCTTTAGCAAACTCTAAACGGAGGGTCTGCGGGTTCTCAGGGTCAAACCGGACACCCTGGAGACACAAGGTGAGGGACAATAACAGGAGTGGGCTGTGCCTGACAATCTGGCAGAATGTGCAATAGAGTGCACCAAGCTGGTGTCAACATGCAAGTGAAAGATTCGACAGAAAAGCTAGAATAGTATAACAGATAGTGTATACAAGAGCTAGAAAACAGCTTGTTAGTCCAGAGCAAAAAAAAAAAAAAATCTCAAAGATAAGCAACTGGTGTGGTCCATTTCACAAGTGAACACTTTGCTCCACTCCCTGCTAAAGAAACGCTCACCACGGTGAGAACTTTGAAGGGTCCATCTCTAACCCTAGAACGGTTACCCTCTAATTTGCTAACGTGGAAGGTAAACCCAGGAGAATTTTACCCCAAATTAAATATGTAACTAGAAAAGCACTCAGAGCGCAGACCTCCACCAGGCCATAGGGTCACTAAACTTTTTTTTTTTTTTTAAACTTGAGCTGTTAAGATAAGCTGTACCATTTCAGTTCTATAAACCCTTGTATTCTCTCAATCTAAGTAATATTTGATGAGTTAGAAGCATTTTTGTCAAAACCGGCCCCATCTCTCAATAGTTAAGAATCCTTCAAAAAAACCCTCCATCACCTCCAAAATCTAATCAATTGTTATTTTTGCTCTTCTGGACATTCGGTAAAAATCAGTCCATAACTGAGTTGTACTGTTAACAGAAAGACAAACTCCGATGATTACATAACCTCCTGGCGGAGGTAATAACATACCGTACTTATACTCACGCTGCCAGACATACGAGTTACAACCACCTCAATTACACCTGGTGAATTCCACCCTGGTGACCATTCTAGGGTTAAGGCAGCCTAATGTCACCTATTCATGGGACAGTCACACAAACAGAACTACTACGGTAATCATATGGGCCACAATAGAGCCATAAAGGGGACACAAGAGAGGGGGAGAAAAAAACCCACACTGTAGTTTTCCATTCTTCTCAGTTTATTTCCTTTTGCCTGGGCTGAGTTGGTTTTGATCATGTCTGACGTTCTCGAGATGACAAGATCATGGGTAAACCTTGGACTCAAACATGTCCATCAAAACTGATTAGCTTCTATCGTACATTGGAATGCCATGATCTGTTTGGTTTACTATCTGGGCAGATGTTTGACTTGGCATGGCCGGTACTCAATTTACTAAGGTGACCAAGCAGAGGGGCATAATTAGAAAACTTGGAAAATGAACTCTGAGATTAGAGTGATGTACTCTTACAGATCCATGCAATACCTTCACCAAAATAGAGAATTTTGAGGACATGACTGTACACTTTGCTTTTTATTTCCTCCCTCATCGAGAGTTGAGTAGTCCAGCAAAATTCAATGAATAATTGTTAATTATAAACTAGTCAATTCTATAGACAGCTTGTGAAGTAGAAATGCCTTTTGCACCTGTATGATTAAATTTAGGCTGGACCACAATTTATGCACCATAGTTTAACTCAAACAAAAATGGTTAAGTTGCAGCTGAAATTCAAGCAATCAATAACTACGGTGTATATCCCAATCACATGCATTCAGCCAAGGATTAAAACTATTTGACTAGGTTGAGCAGCTGAGAATACTTGGGTCAATTTGAGACGCCCAATTTGCCTAAAGTCATACCAGAAACACCCAGAGGAAACCCACACTAGCAAGAGGAGAACATGAAAACATCATCCAGAAACACCCTTGCCGAGCCTGGGCCCTTCTTGCGTTAAGGCAGATGTGCTAACCACTGCAGCACCCCTTCACATTTACATGCAAAAGCCAAAATTGAGTAACATCAGATTTACATATAAACCACATACCGAAATGGGATTTTGGATCAAGATGTAATGGGTAAACCTGAATCAGCCGTGCAGGTGAAGCCCATCAGCTCTTTTGAATTGAATAGCCAGATTTGCATCCAGGACACATTAGGGATGTACGAGCCTCAAGTCAGGCTGTCATCACTGCTTATTTTCTGAGGACGTGCAAACTCCACACAAACACCCCAGCCGATCCCAGGACGCGAACTCTGGCCCTTCTTGCTGTGAAGCAGATGTGCCAACCACTACGCCGCCGCACCGACCTCCAACTTTCACTGTTTTTGTACGAAGCAAGAAATTAGGGATCGCCTCAAGATATTTGACTAACCCATATCTTTGAGTTTTAAATCTGACCCATTTTAAAAACCTACACATAAATCCAGTTTAAAACAGCTGGTGAGATTAGGTAACTGACCAATTTTAGCCTCAAAACAGCTTTATATGCAACTTGGACACTTTGGTCTGCATTCCAAAAATTTAATGAACCATTACACCCCCCCCTCCCCCCCAGTTGGATGCAGATTGTGAGTTGATTTTATTTGACTTTATTAAATGCTTGGCGGTACAGCTTTTACACCATACTATTTAAATACCTTTAAGAACATCTGTGTCTTCACCAACCTTGAACACAGGTGCCTTGATCGCCTGCAAAATGCTTTCAACTTTGACAACTATAGATTATTATATGGCAGTATGCACATTACAGCTCTAGTATCTCCCCTATATGGACTAGTCAGTAACTTGCCCAAAATTTCTTTTGGTTCCATGATCACAATTGTACTTCATGCTTACAGAACTAGAGTCGTTTTGTTACGTTTTTGTGGGGGGGGTAAAGAAATTCTATTTATAAAAAAAAAATAAAATAAAATTAAAAAAAAAAAAAAAAACCCTCCAAAACTAAAAGTACTGATTTCACCATCACTTACCAAATACATTCATTCCTCAATCTGGAATTTCCTTGTACTGAAATACTGCATTAATAACTAGTTTCCTTTTACCATATCCAACTCATTACTTTAAATTTGGTTGAGCACACACACACCTCCGTATGCATGTATGCATGCATGTATGACACGTAACCTAAAAGACTAGTGAGCAGGCGCTCCAGTCCACAGCGTTGAAGCCAATTCCTCAGTAAAGGAACTGGATGCATGATAACCTTTGAGTATACTGTACCAGGTTGTGTTTGCACTGCATCTTGTGTGGCAGAACATCCCAAAATGTAATTGGTGTCTGCTGCTTCCACAGTTAACAGGCCTCATTTTTAAACAACTTGAAATAAATAAAAATAATAATAAAAGGGTGGGGTATCAATAGCACCTTCCTTCCTATAAATGGTCTGGAAAAGGAATCAAGTAGGGTAGTTTGGGAGAAGACTACAAATAGCCACTGGGCGAATGCTCCCCAAGTCGACTATATAGGCGTCAAATGTTGATTGTTTGGTCCACACCGAATGCATTTCTTTAATCCAAAGTAAAATCAGACAGAGGAGGGGGAAAAAAATAAATAAATAAATAAAAAAAGCCCTAAAAGTATTACATTTAAGCTTACACCCAGCACTAGAAAATTGTATTGAATAGTAAAATACAGAGAATGTGTTCCCACTGCACAACATCTGACAGATCAATAATTCAATGCATTCCTTACAGATGACCAAGTGCTTACATTTAAGGCGTTTTTTGCCGCTTCAGCGCCAGACCGACTGTCAAAGGTTACAAAACCAACAGGCTGGAAAAGAAGGAGGGACAGTCAGTTTAGTTTAGTGCTTTACCCTGAAGGTATAGAAGACACCAGCATTTCATAATGGCAGAACTGACGCACAAATTCTCCATATTGAACTGAACTTGGAATTCTGCACACTGATAAATCTACTTTAAAATCCCTTAAACTTGCTATGACTGAACACTGTACATACTGCCATGTCTCCATCTCACCTGCTTCGATGTCAACTTAATCAGAGAACCTTCATAGCCCTGAAGAGGGGTTCAAGGGGGTGGGAGGGGAGAAGAGAATTTTAAGTACAGTTTCCTAAACACACATGATGGCGGTGGAACATCAAGTTAAATATCAGGTTTATTTCATGCCACATAATCAGAAACAAAACTAAAACCACACAGCAACAAATTAAAATTTGTGTTTCAGGACATTTATGGGCATGTTTGAAAAGAGGAATAAAGAAGAAGCAATTAAGTGACTCATGTAGTAAAATTTGAATGCGCCAAAATTCATTTAGGTACAATTATAAACATTCTAAAAAGACAACAGCTGCAAGTAGTAATGCTGCCATCGGTGATGGGAAGAAAATGTACGAGAGCGACTTCCCTGGAAGCCTTTCTTACCTTAAATGGTCTAAATAAGAGGTAGAGTTCACGAGGTTTGATGTCTGTTGGCAGGCCACTTACAAAGAGTGTTCGGACCTAGAGGAGAACAGTTTGAATATGAAACATAGCACAGATATCTTTGCAGAACAAATCCAACTGAGAAAAAGGGGGGGGGGGTATTTAGACAAGCTCAAGTTAAAAATTTAAACCATGTTTACTCGTGAGAGAAGGAGTTTCTCACTTGTAAAATCATGAACTTAAAAACAAAAACATTACAATTAAAGTGTAGCATATACAAGTGTTTGATTCCTTTGATTTAAAGTATGGTTAACTGGAATGCATAGTTAAAAAAGTTCAGTCACCAGAAATATGAAAAAAAAAAAAAAAAAAAGACTAAACACCACAAACCAGCCAACATCTACAGTTCAGCAACATCAAACTATTGTACAACAGAAAGCAAGAACCAACAATATACTACAACTGGACTTATTCATCGCGATCTGTAATGAACAGTGTAAGCTTCAAGCTCAGTGGGAGGCTCTGCTCCACAATAGACGGCTAGTGAACAACACAGCATGATGGGGTTTCCTTCCTCTGCACCATAGCTCAGAACAGAGCACAACCATTCTCCACAAAAACACTTCAGGAGAAGCTAAAATTACATGCCATTTTACAAAGCTTGTTTGATGTACAGCAAGACTGTTATTCTTTCCCCAATTGCTGGAATCAGGATTTGATCATAGAGACTCCATGGTACAAGGTTAAAGCTTTAGAGCTTTATTTTAAAGAACATTGAGAAATAAGAGGGCTAGAAAAAACAGGCAGGTTTAGAAAGTGCAGACTTATTTCTACATGTATTCTAACCCTCCAGATATTATCTTGAAAAAGGGACAAAAACAAGAGTAATTTTGGGACTTCTGAAGTTGATTCAGCAGAGCCAGTGTTAGTTTGAACCCAGCTCATTATTGAAATTAGAGCCGACTGCAGCTGCTACTCTGTATTGGAAACATGCAATTATCTACTTCAAGTAAATACACATACAAAAAAAACCAAAATAAATAAAATAAATAAGAGACATGAACATCCTCTCCAAGAGTATTATTAAATAGACAAAATAAGGATGAAGGTTTAAACTGTTATGGTTTCTATATTAAGGTGGCCAGTCTTTGTGGACACATTGAACTTGGAGATGGTTTTACGCACAAAAAGGACTCATTTCTGAGCGCCTAAAACAAATTCAGACATCCTATGGGATTGTGCAAACAGCTACAGAACCCCTTTATCTTTACAGAGATGCAAAGGTACCATGCGCAATGGGTGAATCCCTCATTTCGCACCTAAATAAAACAATCTAACATAACTTCTGACAGTTCCAAGAACTTACCTCCTCTTCAACAACATTGTTATTGGGCTCGGAGTCAGATTTCACGCTCATTCTGATGGTCGTAAACTTAAAAATACAGATCCGACAAACTTTTTCCCCCTCTTGCGTTGTTGAAGTGCATCCAATGTGCCAAAGTGCGCGCTGCTGGTGCGGTGCCAAACCTGAAAAGCAGCAGGTGAAAGAAAAGGAACTGAAGGTGAGCTGGTGGAGTGAAAGGTGGAGGAAAAAGTGCACCGTGGGGATGAGAAAGTGGAAAAGTGGCGTCTCTACTGGTGTTCACATTTATATCGATTTAGAGGTGCACATGGAAAATCCTGTGCCATGTTGCCCTGTGCGCACAAATTGGGTCATTGGTGAAAATGTGGAGGTCTTCAAAGACAGCAATCACAGACAGAGAAGCTACAGCTGGTGTACATGTACCTAAGCCCTCCCCTGCAGGGTTGCCAGATTGGAGAAATTCCTTTCCCTTTTGACCATTTAACATGTGTTGTTCAAAGTCCCAAACCGACCAATCACTCATTCATTTGCCACTAAATCTCACTAGGGTCGCGGGGAGGCTAGCGCCTATCTCAGCCAACACTGGGAGAAGGTGGGATACACCCTTAATGGCTCGGCTCGCCAGACCATTACTGGGAAAACACACACACACACACACACACACACACACACCTAGGGGCAATTTGAAACAGCCTAATGTGCATGTCTTCGGACTGTGGGAGGAAACCTGAGTACCCGGAGGAAACACACACAAGCAGAGGGGAAGAACATGCAAACTCCATAACCAGGGATGCAAAACCATTACCTTCTTGGAGTGAGGTGGAAGTGTTAACCATTACGCCACCATGCCACCCACTCCCAAACTGTTTTCCATTGAAAGTTACTTTATATACATTACATGATATAAATCGCCTCTGTGATACCTCATTGTTGTAGCCGATAACAACTTATTGCAAAAATCATGGCATCACTACACTTGCATATCAACTTTTTACTGCTGAGGAAAAATGACCAAAAAATAAATAAATCAGCAACACCAAAAATAAATCGCATTTGATACTTTGATGCTCAAAGATTCATTAAGGCATGGACTTCATCAATGGAAAAACAATATACTTTATCAAGCTTCAAATGTTCAAATTCTTCATACAATTAAGAGGCCTCATTAGCTTTGTAAAGTGAAGCCTGGGTGGCACAGTGGTTAATATTCATTCATTTTCTGAACTGCTTAATCCTAATTATGGTCAGAGAGGGGCTGGTGTCCATCTCAGGTGAGGGAAGAGTACACCCTGGACAGCTCACCAGAGCATCGCAGGACAGAAACACACTGATGGCTATGCAGCCTACTCTTGATGAAAGTCAGCAATGGTTCTTTTACATGCCTCTCGCTACAGGCAGTGAGAGACATGGCCGACCTCGATAACCCAGTCAGCTGTACTGGGGTGCGACAGCACTGACAACCAACCACTGACAGTGGGGGTTAAACCCCCAACCTTGGGATCCGTAATCCAGCACCTTACCACCTTACCACTGGGCCACCACTGCCCTGGTTAATATGTCTGCCTTATTAAAAAAAAACGTCCTTGGTGTAAGTCTCAGGTTCGGTGAGGGCCTTTCTGTGTGGCGTTTTCATGTTGTCTCTGTGCTTGTGTGGGTGTCATCTGGGATTTCATTTTCCTCCCACAATCCCAAAACATGCAGATTAGACAAATTGGCTGTTCCAGATTTCCTCTAGATGAGATTGTGATTATGAATGTGTGTGTGTGTGTGTGTGTGTGTGTGTGTGTGGGAATAGATTGGTGAGCTCCCAGAGTTGGCTGAGATAGGCTTCAGCCTCCTCCTGACCATACGATTAGGTTGTTTACAAAATATATGAATGAATGAAGCCTTCTCATAGACCTTTTTATGTTTTTCACCACCAATCTTTAATCCGGTTTGCTCGCCATGTCAATGAGTTAATATGCCTTTCCTGAAAAAGACTCTGCTTTGAGTCAAGATTCATCATCCTAAAAATGACCGTACTCCAGCATCACCTAAACTACTTTCTAATAATGGAATAGGAAAAGTATCCAAAATGCCAATGTACACCTTAGCTTTGATTGTTATGATAATGATTGCCATCTCTCCTAGTCCTTTACCTGACACGTTACCCCATATTATACAAGTGTGGAAATTTGGTTGTTTTCGTCAGGCAGTCATCTTTCTGTGCTTCGTGAGAATGGCACCAGTCAAAAGATACAGCATCATGTTCTACAGAGATCTAAATTTTCATTTCGCCAATTTCTTCCAGTTCTGTCACAGAAACTGACTTCTCTTTCTGCTCATTTATTTGTAGTTTGTGTGTGCGTGTGTGTGTGTGTGTGTGTGTGTGTGTGTGTGTGTGTGTGTGTGTGTGTGTGTGTGTGTGTGAGATTTTCTATTTTTATGACATATTGCTTTTTTTCTTTGACTTCTCCTTGATGTACCCAGCAATAAACACCTTTTTTCACACCCCATGTGAGATTTTCCTTCAATTCTTTCCATTGTTTATTAAAAAAAATAATAATAATAAATAAATAATAATAATAATAATAATACATTTTATTTAAAAGCGCCTTTCAAAACACCCAAGGACATTGTACAGTAAAAACAGAATTATTTGAATTGACAACTCTCTTGTTGGGCTGTATGACCTTTCCATTAGCCAAGTTTAATAGCTCATAAAAGTTTGTATATATTTTTTCGTTTGTACACTAAATTGCTGTGGTTTTTTTACTTCTGCCAATATGTGTTTATAAAAAGCAGTTTATAATGTCGGCGGCACGGTGGCATAGTAGTTCGCATCTCTGCCTCACAGTAGGAAGGTCCTGGGTTCAAGTCCCTAGCTCAGGTGGATTTGAGATCTTCTCTCTGTGCTTGTGTGAGATTCCTTTGGAGACTCTGCTTTCCTTCCACAAATCACACGATGCTAACAGGATGTTCCAAATTGCCCCTTGGTTATTTATTTCTTGGTTGCACTTTTGTGTTGCCCTGCAATAGTCTGGCAAGTTGTTCAGAGTGTTCCCTGCCTTTGCCCAGTGTTGGCCAGCCTCCCCTTGACCCTAATAGGATTAAGTGGTTCAGGAAATAAGTAAGAGTGAATAAGAATTTATAAGGTGATTTTGCTTTATTCGTGTTTACCTTTGAGAAAAAGAAATTCTATTAATAATAAAAAAATATTTAATTTCTTTAATCCTATTTACAACATATGTCACCAATGTTCAATAATATTACTGAAAATACTATTTTCAAAGTATTTTCCAGTTAACTTCCCACCACCACCACCACCACCACCACCACCACCATCACCATCATCACCATCACCACCATACTAAGTGTTGAAAGAAAAATCTGGGTTTTATAACCAAGATGCACTCTATGCAGAAGGCCTCAATATTTGTTGCAGCCACAAACCCTTTCAGCTAGAAAAAAAATCAAAGAACCCCCTATTTATTCATTAATTTATTTTCTAAGCCGCTTAATCCTAATCAGGATCATGTGAAGGCCATCACCCATCTCAGCCGAATCTGGGCAAGGACAGGGTGCACCCTGGACAGCTTTCCAGACCATCGCACGGCCAACATTCATGCAACCATTCACACTCACAGCTAGGGGCCATTTGGAACAGCCAACTCTGCATGTTGTTGGACTGTAGGAGGAAACCAGAGTACCCCAATGAAACACAAACAAGCTTGGGGAGAACATGCAAGCACCATAGCCAGAGATGCAAAATCAGGACCTTCTTTCCACTATGCGACCATGCCACCCATTCCCAATCCATTTTAGATTTAAAGTTGATTTATATACATGACACCACATTGGCACCTGGAGGAAACCCAGGCAAGCACAGGGAGAACATGCAAAGTCCACACAGAAACGACCCGAGCTGGGAATCCAACCCAAGAGCCTTCTTGCTGTAAGGCGGACGTACTAACCATTATACCACCGTGCCGCCTTCCCATATTTATTAATGATGATTCTTATATTAATATGAATATATAATAATATTCTGGCTAGTTATTGGAGATATACCGTATTTTCCGGACTATAAGTCACACCGGAGTATAAGTCGCATCAGCCAAAAATGCATGATAAAGAGGAAA
>JAQNCB010000014.1:9987312-9997565 GCA_030068295.1 Euristhmus nudiceps
ACCATTGCTGATGTTCGGCAAGAGTAGGCTGCAAAGCCGTCAGCGTGTTTCTGCCCTACGATGGCCTGGCGAGCTGTTCAGGGTGTACTCTGCCCTCGCCCGGAGTTGGCTGAGATGGACGTCAGCCTTCCCCGCGACCCTAACTAGGAATAAGTGGTTTGGAAATGAATGAGTGAATGAATGATATTCAAGAGACGCACCAGGAACCAGTAAGTGCTTTGGCATGTAATGGCACAGTAATTGCTTAGTATTTTATTTTATTTTATTTATTTATTTATTTATTTATTTATTTATTTATTTGATATACTGTATTAATTCTGCAAGGGAAATTATTGCCACTGCATTTAACCCATCCGAAGTGAGCACATGCACACACACACACACACACACACACACACACACACACACACACACACACACTCGGTTTGGGGTAGAGCATGCAACAAACTCATTAATATTGAATTAAGATTATTAAGATTATACTGAGAGAATATTTTCACACAGACCATGTAAATACACGCACAGGAATAAAACCCAACATGATGTGCTCAGACCAGAAAATAATCAACAACAAAGAGTTCAGACGTAACCTGACGTGAAGCAGACTGCCATCACGTCAAAGTTGAATATCTTTTAATAAATGCACGAGCATAAGTATTAAATTGCTCATACACCACAGCAATTTCTTTATACTAGAAAATCTTTGTTTTATTTAAGCATTAAAAAACATTACAGAAATCATTGTTGTACATTCATCCTTTTAAAATTCTGTTTCATGATGGGAAACCATCCCAAAAAAAAAAAAAAACGGTTAGTCCTTGTTAAAAATTATAGTAGCAGTAAACATTTATTCCTTTACCAGCTTCTCTTGTTTGTCTTCCATCTGAAACTTGACCAGACAGACTTTCCAAGTGTTGTAAAAGTGACAGCTTTATCTCTGACTGCGACACGAGTGCTGACCTTGAAATATCCTTATAAAAATGATAAACAAGCATCACCTGACTGAAAAACCTGATCAGCGTTTACACACAGGCGGGATGGTGGTGTAGTTGTTAGCACATCAGCCACACAGAAAGAAGGTCTTGGGTTCTAGGCCTGGTCATTTCTGTGCGGAGTTCTCCCTGTGCGGAGTTCTCCCTGTGCCTGCACGGGCTTCCTCCAGGTACCCTGGTTTCCTCCCATAATGAGGCATGCATGCTAGTCTACCTGATTGCTCCAGATGGCCTCTAGGTGAGTATAAGTGTGAATGTGAATGGTTATATGAATGCTAGCCCAGCAGTGGTCTGGTGGGCTCTTCAGGGTGTATCCTAACTTTACCCAGAATCTGCTGAGATAGTCTCCAGGCTCACTGTGACCCTATTAGGATTAAGTGGTTCAGCCAGTGAATTAATGAATAAATGTTTACACACATTTTGTAATCTGTGGAAGGTGTGATCTACAATTCGTTGGACAAGACATTAATATACAGAAGAATCAATAATATATTAGAGCAACTACAATGATATGCAATATGCCTTGCAGCCACAACGAATGCCAGATCGGTGGCATTATAGAAAATTAATTTGACACTTTCTGGTGCAATATCCCACACTCTGACCAGACTACACACTTAGAATAATCCTCTCGAAATGATTTAATCAATAAACACCCATTCCACAGCAATTTAGAAAAATAAAAAAGAACATAAATAAAAAGAGAAAATAAGCTAGTAGGGCCCAAGAGTGACCCTGACCTCAGCTGGACTATAGAGCTGTCATGATGTGTGCTAACATTCACTGAAAGACTACCACTGGGGCAATGTCCTCCAGAGCTCTGAGCAAAGGGCACCTTAGAGGGAAAAAATGCAACTCTACTGTGTAAAAAAAAAGCATTAACAGTTTATGTTTTTCTAAACTGAATTAAGTGTGATCATTTGTTGCAGATAATTCATTAGCTGTGCAGAGCTGAGGGACCTGACAGCACAGCACACCAGCAGTGGGCTGCATGTTGTCTAATAAGGCACTACCGTACACAGAAAATCCAGCAGCAACGTCTCTGTGATGAAAGCTTTCAGTGCCTCCGGGGAACTACCGCTGAGACCCAAATGCTGTTTCCTGATCGTCCGAGCACTGCATCATTGGGAACTCATATTCCACAGCTCAGTACAAGCTAAAATAGTGAAGAGTGGATTTATGAGGAACAGAACAAAGAGTCAAGAGAGACTAGAGACTGGTGATAGAGCACAAACATAACATCATGATACCTGAATACATTCACGGTTTACAATATGTGTCATCGTGCCATGCAATTATAAGATTCCTCATTGTTACTCTTTATTTACCTTATAATGGCCTCTTTATATCTGGCAATGGCTGATGGGATTGACTTCCTGAGCATCAAGCATTAGCTTTTTCTCATTCTTAATTGAGTAACAGAATCAAATAAAAATGTATTCAAGGTCAATTCAATCTCTATGTATTTTAATAGGGGTGGGATTGTGGCATAGTGGTTAGCATGTCCAATTGACAGGAAGAAGGTGTTGGGTTTGAGTCCTGGGATCAGTTAGAGCAGGGGTGCTCAATCCTGCTCCTGGAGAGCTACCTTCCTGAATATGTTTGCTCCAAATGGAGACTTAATTTCAAAGTCTGAAGCCTTGATTAGACGACTGGATGGTCAGGTGGGCATGATTAGGGTTGGAGCGAACATATTCAGGAAGGTAACTCTCCAGGAGCAGGATTGAGCACCCCTGAGCTAGAGAAATTTCTGTGTGCAGTTTGCAGGTTGAGTGGGAATACTTCAGGTCCTTGCTTAGGTGGGATCACTTCAGTTTGCTTCCACAGTACAAAGACAAGTACATTAGGCTAACTGGCTGTTCCAAACTGTCTGTAGTATGATGGCGAATAGGTTTTTTTTTGTATTTCCCCTGCAATGGTTTAATGCTCTGTTCAGGGTGTAGCTCACCTTACCCCAGTGTCAGCTGAGATCCAGCCTCTCCACAACCCTAAAAGTATTATCGGTATGCAGTTTGGAAAGTGAGTAATGAGGAAAGAGAGAGTGTGAATTTTGATAGTTATAAAAATAAAATGAACAAGAGATACATTAAACTTATTTATTTGTTTTGATCGTGGTCATGAGAGGACTATTTGGAAAGGAGATGGGTGTGGATGGTGAGAGTGATCAGGACCCTGACTTTCAGTGAGGGGGTATTGTATCACCCTGAAGGGATTTATAATTACCAGCTTACATTACATTAAATTGCTCATTACATAGATACTTGCAAAATATTGATTTACAGGTGATCATATTGATTTAACAAGGATTTACACTTTCACTAATGTCATGCTCCATAGCAACAGTGTGTTATGCATACGAATTTCCTGTTATAAAAGAGTTCTGTAGCAGACCCCCCCCCACACACACACACAGTGCAGCAAAGGCAGCCATGTCTCTCACTCTTTGGTGAGAGAGATGTAAAAGAACCATTGCTGACTTTCATCAAGAGTAGGCTGCATAGCCGTCAGCATGTTTCTGCCCTGCGATGGCCTGGCGAGCTGTCCAGGGTGTATTCTGCTCTCGCCCAGAGTCGACTGAGCTGGCACCAGCCTCCTTGCAACCCAAATTAGGATTAAGTGGTTTAGAAAATGAATGAATGAATGAATGAATACTGTAGCAGACCACTGCAACCAGAGGGAGCATCAACAGTAAATGTGTGGGGAATGTTATTAAACTGGTTCAAGTACTTAGGATAGTTGAGTCTTCAGTTGTCTTTTTGTTAGGCTTTAAAATAGTTTTGAATATGAACAGCCTGTTCCATCAGGACAGAATTGAGTTGTAGACTTTGAACCAAGTGTATTACTAGGTGCTGTTAACTGGCTATGTGCAGTGAGTGAAAGGAAACACAGGCCTGGACAAGAGACTTCATGAGGGTAATAAATACATAAATACATATAAACAGACTATTGTATTTCAATTTACATTTCATTCAGACGTTTTAGCAGCCACATTGTTGAGTTGTATTTTTATCAACATAAGAGTCATCCATCATCATTAACAGCTTCACCTTTTAGTGGCTGCAGATCCAGAGTCTATCCCCGGAACATTGAATAAGGCTGGACTACACTCTGGATAGGTCCGGGATTCGATTCCCAGCTCGGGCGTTCCTGCGTGGAGTTTGCATGTTTTCGCCTAGCTCGTGTGGGTTTCCTCCGGGTACTCCGGTTTCTTCACAGTCCAAAAACATGCTGAGAAGACTAATTGGCTGTTCCAAATCGCCCTTAGGTGTGTGTGAACAGTTGTGTGATTGTTGGCCCTGTGATGGCCCGACGAGCTGTCCAAGGTGTACTCCACTCTTGCCCAGAGTCGGCTGAGATGGGCATCAGCCTCAACACGACCCTAATTAGGATTAAGTGGTTCAGAAAAATGAATGAATGGATGAATGAATACACTATGGATGAAAGTCAGTTTATCACTGGACACACTTATTCACACCTCTGGACAATTTTAAATGGCTAATCCCACTATTGGTGTATTTTTGGCTTTATATTAACATAGACAAACTTGCCCAATCTTGAACAGCAGACCACCTACACTTCCTTTCGTGCATCTTGCTGCAAGATGTTATTATTTGTGTTACGTCTGATGTAATGTGCAGACCACTTCGCTGTACACTCGGCGGACAGACCCTCGGTGACGATATCCTACCAGTGTGTCACATGACATTCACACTCTTCACATCAGTAGGTGATGATGGGACATTCATCCAGAAAACTTTATGCACTGATTCATATTATTATTATTTGGTGACAGGGCAGTAGTGGCCTGGAGGTAGGGTGCTGGAATACTGATCCCAAGGTCAGGGGTTCAAGCCTCACTATCAAAGTTATCACTGCTGTCCCCCCTGTGCAGCTAACTGGGTTATCAAAGTCCAGCCATGTCTTTCACTGTCTGTGGGGGGGAGGAATGTAAAAGAGCCATTTCTGTTTTTTGTCAAGAGAAGGCTGCATTGCCATCAGTGTGTTTCTGACCTGCGATGGCCTGGCGAGCTGTTCAGAGTGTGCTCTGCCCTCGCCCAGAGTCAGCTGAGATGGGCACCAGCCTCCTCACGACCCTAATTAGGATTAAGCAGTTCAAAAAACGAATGTGGTGGCCGGTGGTGCACTCTGTGTTTCTGGGATAGACTCTGGAAACTGTCTAACCCTGTCAAGATAAAGCATGTATTGTAAATGAGCGTGACAGTGATAATCGATTGTTAATATGTTTCATCAATTAATTCATTTGTCTTATCACATATTCCGACTTGGGTCTCAGCTAGCTCTGGGCAACGATGGGGTACACCTTGAACAGCTCGCCAACCCACTGTAGGGCAATACACACATAAAATCATTCACACTGACCTTCACACCTATGGACAATTTGCAGCAGCCAGTTAGCCAAATGTGTATGCTGTTGGATTGTGGGAGAAAACCAAAGTACGCAGAGGAAACCCACAAAAGTATGGGTAGAACTTGCGAACTCCACACAGAAATGCCCTTGCTGATCCCAGGACTCGAGCCAAGGACCTTTTTGCCGTGAGTCGGACATGCTAAACACTATGCCACCATGCTGACCACAGTATTTTTAATTTATTCAAGAAATACGAACGTTCATTGCATGCAATCAGTCAGTCAGGGATTTATCAGTTTCTCAATCAAGTCAACGCTTGAGTCAGCACTAAACGTATTAACTGAAGTGATTGATGCTAATCACAAAATCCCACCATGTTTTTTTTAGTATAATCATTACTACACCCCCCCGGGGAGTGCAGAAACTTATTTAGTTCTGCAGAGTTCTAATGGACCTTCACCAGCAGATGGAGATAAAGTGCAAAAGCAATGATTGTTGGGCCTCTCATCATCATGAAAAAGACACAGCTGGCCACAGCTGGTTAAGCAGACATTTTTGGCATATAACACTATAATTTGTTACTTAAACACTGTAAACATATCTCTATGAGCCATTGCCACTTTTTCCATTTAATTTTTTAAGTGGGACTATAATTAGACTTTCCCAGCTGGAATTTTCCTATCTGGCTGTTGAAAATGTTTGTGTGTCTAGAATAAACTCTGTTATATTAATATTTCATTTTATTTCATCATAATATTATTTAATGTGTCAAATAAGCCATATAATCATGGCTGGCTCACATCACAGGGCTAGCAGGGCTAAGCTCTGCTGTTGTTTCAAAGGCAAACATCAATAAAGGGCGTCCGTATACATATCAATTTCATTTTGGGCACTCACATCTGTACTTTACAAATTTTTCAAAGAACAGTCCCAGCAGCAGTCATGCAAAACACACAGAATGATAATGAAGTGAAGGTGTGGGTTAACTGTAATGAGCTCAGGGTTGTGGATTCAGGTGGCCAATTGGTAACAACTAAGCCATGTGACCACGAAGGGTGACTGTCCCCACCCCACCCCTTGTTTTGTGCTATGTTGGCCTCTGTCCGTCTAGGAAGACAATGGGTTGCGCTGTGATGAGGTGGAGCTGGGGCAGCATCTGTGATGGCTAAAGGACTCAATCCTGGAGTGACAGTCCCTGCTGCAGTTAGCCTCAGATGAATTCTCTGACATCAGAGTACCTAAGCTGTGGGTGACCAACTGCACGAGTGCCTACTGGTAGTTGTCCATACAGCAGGTCTTTTGGGAGACAACCTTTGTCCATATGCCTAACATGTCCTAGCCAGCGCAGGCACTTCTGGCTCAGCATGGCAAAGATTGAGGTGGACTTGGCTTTGCTGAGGGCATCGCGGTTGGTGATCTTGTTTTTCCAAGTGATGCCTAGTATCCGAACGTAGGCACCTCATGTGGTACGCATTCAGCTTTGACTTCTTGCGTAGGCTGACCATGTTTCGCTGCCATAGAGGAGTGTGCTGAGAACACATGCTAGTACACTTTCAGCTTAGTGGAAAGGGTCAGGTTTTTGTTCTTCCAGACTCTCGTAGTGAGTTTGGAGATCCCCCCTATGGCTTTCCCGATACGAGCATTGATCTCTGCATCCAGAGACAAGTTGTCTAAGATAATGAAGCCCAGGTATTGGAAGCTGTTAACATTAGCCAACTGCGAGCTGTTGATAGAGATTGAGGGTGGGATTGGGGGATCCTGAGCCATGATCTCTGTCTTTTTTATGCTATTGTTAGAGCAAACTCTCTGCGAGAGAGAAGCGGTCCATAAGGCGTTGTAGACCATCGTGGGTATGACTTGCTAGGGCAACATCATCAGCAAAGAGCATTTCTCTGATGAGGACATGAGTTACATTGGATTTGGCTCTGAGTCTGGCTAGGTTGAAAAGCTTACCATCATGTCTGGTGTGGATGCAGACACCATTAGAGGAAGAGTCAAAGGCATGGTATCAGAGGAGAAAGAAGATGTCAAAGAGTGTAGGGGCAAGCATGCATCCTAGTTTGACCCCACTGAGAATGTTGCAAGTTTCAGATGTTGCTCCGTCAAAGCTCGTTTCCTTTCATATCTGTGTGAAAGGACTTGATGAGACTCAATAGCTTAGGTGGGCAGCCTATACGTTGAAGAAGACTGAAAAGGTCACTGTGGCTGGTGAGGTCGACAAAAGCCAGATAGAGTTTGACGCTGTTCCCTGCACTTTTCTTGGAGTTGTCGTACGGAAAAGATCATGTCAATAGTTGAACGGCCTGATCTAAATCCACATTGTGACTCTGGGTATACTCTTTCTGCGAGGGACTGCAGTCTTGTGAATATGATACGTGCAGACACCTTGCCTACGATGCTGAGGAGGGATATTCCACGATAATTGTTGCAGTTTAAGTGGTCACTTTTATTTTTGTATAGTGTCACAATTTTAGAATTCTTCATATCATGCGGCACCTCTCCTTGTTTCCAGCACAGATACAGTAGCTCATGGAGGTGTGGAAGGAGGCTTGACTTTCCTGCTTTGATTACCTCTGGTGGAATGACATAATTTGCTGGTGCTTTGCCACTGGCTAATGCATTTATGGCCTTATCAAGGTCTCCCATTGTGGGCTCAGCATCGAGGTCACTCATGATTGAGAGTTCAGGGATACTGTCCAAGGCTTCCTCAG
Organism: Euristhmus nudiceps; assembly: GCA_030068295.1. Classification (NCBI taxonomy): domain Eukaryota; kingdom Metazoa; phylum Chordata; class Actinopteri; order Siluriformes; family Plotosidae; genus Euristhmus; species Euristhmus nudiceps. The sequence goes on from JAQNCB010000014.1 coordinate 9,995,385, forward strand.
ATACCGTGTTTCAAGTTGAGTGGAGATTGAGGTAGTGCTCCACCCACCTTTCCATCTGTTTGCTGTGGTCGGAGATTATATGCCCTTCTTTAGATTTAAGGGGGCTGTTTTCTTTGTGGCTGGGCCTGTAGCTTGTTTGATACCTTCATACATAGCTCTAATGTTGCCAGTTGAAGATGCTTGTTCCACTTTTTGGCAAAGCTCCAGCCAGTAGTTGTTTGCATATTTCCTGGCCATTTCCTGACTTCTCGCTCTGGCTTTGCGTAGGAGGCTGAGGTTTCCCTGCATTGGATATTGCTTCTATGTGATCAGAGCTTGTCTTTTAGCTTCAATAAGAGGCTCAAGCATTTGAAGATTTGCTTCAAACCAGTCTTTGTTTGTTTTTGTTCTCTTACCATAAGCATCTATGGCACAGGAATGGACTTCAGCACTAAGAAAGGACCATCTAGCTTCAGCCAAGGCATCATCATCATCAGCACCGGGAAGTGTGCTGAAGAAGGAGAGGAAAGTGTTGGTTCTCTCTGAGTCTGTTTGTGGGCAGTGTGTATCTGTGGCAAGCCCTTAGACTTTGTGTGGTGAAGTGCCCTCGGGTTCAGCACAATTCTACTAATGACAATGGAGTGGTTCGTGTCACAGTTGGCACTGTGATAACTTCTTGTGTTGTGCACACTTTGAGACTCTGTGATTATCTTTATTTGGGAAGTAGGTATTTGTGACGCAGAGCTGTCTGTTGCAACAGATTTCCAGTAACCTCTGCCCATTTTCATTTAGGTTACCCACTCCATGATAACTGATATATGTGGGCCAGTCATCGTGCAATGTGCCGACTTTGGTGTTAACGTCACCAAGCAGATAAAGGTCTTCTGTATGTGATATCTGCCCAACCAACGAAGCAAGTTCGTCGTAGAAAGCATCCTTCTCATCAGGGATGGAGGTGAGGGTAGGGGCATAATATGTAATGAGGTTTACAGGACCTGTGCTCGAGTTTACGTGTATAGTGAGTAAACATGCTGTGCCTCCTGTTGGTGGTTGAATCATGGGAAGAAGCGATGTTCTGACTGCAAACCCCACACAATGCTCATGATGCTCATCCCGTTCCTTTCCAGAAGAAAGTATAGTTCTTCTCTTGAATGGAGCCATCATCAGCCAGTCTTGTCTTTTGCAAGGCTGCGATGTCGACATTAAGCCTCATCAGTTCTGAGTCAATTATTGTGGTTTTCTGTGTATCACTGATCTGTTGTAGGGCACTTGATAAGCCTGGAATTATCGTTCATACATACAGTGCTGGCAACTTCGTTTTTTCTTTCTTTGTCCTAGGGGCACTGTTTGCAGTCTGTTTGTCTGGTGTACACCATAAGCTCCTTGCACCCCAAGAAGCAGGCAGACTGTGATAGATTAACACCTAATTGACTGGGGGCTGCCCAGCTTAAGGCAGGCGGCAGTTAATCAGTGGAACACAAAGACGCCTCCCACTGTCAGAGACAACCTGTGGCACCCTACTCTTCGCCAAACAAGTTTGGACCTATAACCCATAACTGCTGTCTCTCGTGTTGTGTTTGTGCGTGACACAAAGATGAAGTGTCCTCTCTATGGTGCAATGCCTGGGCTAGTCTATGGAGATCTTGAGCTTCCCAAATGTCAAGATCCCCTGATGTTCTCCAGAGGAAAGCAATCCAGTATGTCTGGCATCAGTTTGGCTCCAGGAGTTGCCAGGAAGATGGTCGAGGACCTTGTCTTCCTGCCTACAGGACTCCACTCCGGTATTTCTGTCAGGGTTGTTTCCCTTAGCCTTACACTCTCCCTAGTACTCACAAGGCAGTGAGACTATTTAACTCATAGCTGGATGTCATGTTAGTGGGTATCAGGGCGTGTCCACGCGCCGGTGGGCCTGCTTACCGCACCTCTTGGGGTATGACCAACTACAAGCCCTCATTGTACGGCCTGCGGCCGCAAAGTGCCACAATGCACGTATGTCGCCACGAGGAGGCACTATGTAGGACTTGTCCATGAAAGGCTATTCCACACCATGGTGTGGGGGCAGGGAAGTCTGAAGCATTCTGCTTCCTTTTTGGCTTATTAGGCTAATGTTGGCGACGTCACGATGTCCCGCGAGCCCTCCCCCGTCGGTCTAAACAAAGCGCGCGTGCAGTGCAGAGCACAGCAGAACAGAGCTGTGCTCGG
>JAQNCB010000014.1:10060626-10071110 GCA_030068295.1 Euristhmus nudiceps
ATATAAGTCGCACTGGAGTACAAGTCTCACCCCTGGCCAAACTATGAAAAAAACTGCGACTTATAGTCCGGAAAATATGGTAAATGCAATGTGAAGTTTTGTGGAAGTTGTTTATCTATTTTCTTTTTGTACCTGAATTATATTATATTTAAGTTTTTGAACTGTTTTTTCTGCCCCTAAATTACAGGAGAGCTCGTTAATTGTCAGTGAGAAGTAGTTTTGGTCTTATTACCACACGCCTAGTTAAACTATTTTGCTGGACTAAATGGGTTTAATCCAGGTGAAGAATAAATCTGTGTAATTAATTCTCCTTTTTATTTGAGCTAATCACACACAAAAAAAATCATTATCATCATCATCATCATCATCATCATCATCATTATTCATTTAGGCCCCTAAAGCACTCTTCGAAATTTGTGTGAAAGATGCCCCTTGTACATTACAAGTAGTCTGAAAATGTATGGTATTTTCTTTGTGACTAGGGAGACCAATCTCTTTCTCCCTCTCACCCACTCAGCTCCAACTTGGAAGTCATATGCATTAAAGTCTTTTTATGAGTCCCGCAGTTCAGGCTAATTCACTTTAATCACAGCCTTTTAAAATGTCCCAGCTCTCAAGAGAACAGGGATGACAACACTTGGCAAATCATTGCAAGACATGCTTTGTTAAACAAAATTATTTCATGGAATGTAACCATTCACTGTCCATCAATCTTCTGTATTTCTAAAAAGGGGAAGAGCACAACATCATGTTAAATTATTTTAAATGACTTTGATAATGTTGTATTATCCTTAGCAAATTTGAACAAAATGCAAAGTTTCAGAATTGGCCCACATGTTTTTCATGAGTCGGAATGTGAATTAAATTTCCCCTTTATTGCAAGAATGGCGACTTGTCAGTACGATGACATTTTATTTCCTGGACAAATTTTATGTTTGAGCGATAGTTGGAAAAGGTTCACTCACTCACTCACTCACTTGATAAACTGCTTAATCCTACTAGGTTTACAGGGAGGCTGGTGCCTCTGTCAGCCATCACTGATCAAAGCACAGCTCACTAGACCATGCACCACATGAACATCCATTCATACTGACTATATAGCGCTTATACAAGTGAGTACTACAAGGTATATATTCATACTCAATGTGTATATAGATCTGGAATGGACACGTCAAAATCCTGACCATAATCCAATACATCTGTTGTAAGCAGTAAATGAGGAAACCCAGCTACATCCCAGAGTTGAATCTGTTCTTCACAGAAGAATGGGCTTGAAGTCCTTCAAGCCCTCAAGACAATGTGTAAGACTGATCATCAGTTACTGTAAAATGTAAACAGGCCCTTATTGCGGCACCGGGAATTCTAAAATCAAAGTTTCACATGCTTTTGCTGCTCTAATATATCATATTGCAAAATTTCCTCCATAAATTAATAATAAAAATGCTATTTTGTCTGATTGGTTTAACACTATCAACAATAATTTGTTAAATATATGTATCTACATACTTTTCAGCATTTTCAACTTCAGTAACTTCTGTATCCTGAATAAAGTCACAGTGGCTCTAGTGCCTGTCATGAGAAAGCTCAGTGTGAGGTGGGAATATAATTGGAGGGATCACAACACTTCATGCATGTCATGTCTGAGTCAGCCTCGTTTAATTCAATGACACACAGAAGTCCCATAAGATTTCTTAAGACTAAATAAACCAATTCAGTGGATGAAATATTTCAAAAACCATTGAAAGTGACATTAGCTAATCAGCAAAATGGTCAGCTGAATGTTTGAGGAAAAACGCCTGAACAGTTTTAGCAGGGACTTAGCTTGAGCGTCCATGTTAATAAAGGCTAATATAATAATCACTGCTTACTGGCAAAAACATATGCATATCAAGAATATACAAAAATGCAATATAACAAAACTGCATCACAAGCATCCATGTCATGTACAAAGAATAAATGTGATTATTATTCAAATAAAAACCTATAAAACCCTGATAACACAATTCAACAGGTCTCCAAATACTGAAGTCAGAGCTAAACTACACTTACCATCGCTAGGATCATCACTTTCACTTAAAATATAAATTAAATACATTTTAATGACTAAAACTGCTGATATTTTCCATAAAAGTAGTAAGACTGAAAAATGTAAAAAATAAATAAATAAATAAATAAATAAATAAAAAGAAGCAAAAAAACCCCACTATTAATTGTAGCTGCTTCTTTCGCCCTTATTGTATCTGATTTGCACATGACTGCTTGAAAGCGACTGATTTGAGGCTTGTTTCATATGAACATGTAAAAAAATAGGTACAACTTTCTCCGGGTTCAAGTTGTTCTGGCGGCAACTCATTCCTCCTGCCCGGGTAAAAGCAATTTAAAAAAAAAAAAAAAACAATAATAAAACAAATTAATTACTGAATCACATTGCCTCTGTTGACATTTTTACCACTTGAGGGCATGTTTTACAGTGACTTCACCATGAGTAAGGGCTTTGTAGACTTTGGCGTATACATATTAACATTCATTCATTCATTTTCAAAGCTGCTCAAAATTAATTAGCAGGGGTCCCCAACCTTTTTTGCACCAGGGACCAGTTTTATGCATGAAAATGTTTCCGCGGACCGGTTAGAGGCACAGGTTTTGTTTTTGACTCATTTTTTTCAAGGGCTAGCATGTGGTTAGCTTAAAATTATAATCGCGGTTAGCTAATGTCTGAAATGATGCAACAGAGTCAAGTGCGGCAGTAAGGCGAAGGCGGAAACAGTCATTTTTCAAAATAAAATCCAGAAGCTCTAATAAAAAAAATACAATTTGTCGCATGAAAAATTTTGTTTGCAGACCGGTATCAAATGGTCCACAGACCGGTACCAGTCCACGGACCGGGGCTGGGGGCCCCTGGTATATAGCATTAACAAATGTAATATTTTCTTGTATGATGTAGTGAGTTTTCATACTGTAAATTTGCATACTGTAAATATAATTTTGCAATGCACCTTATTTGCAAAAGGTACTAATTAGGTAGCAATTGTACCACAGCTGAACATTCAGTCACTCGATCAAGGTAGCGTAAACGTAATGCATTTACTCCACAGCACTGTTGAATTTTTTAATCTCTTTGGTCAGTGTTTAGTATTCATTCGTTTTCGCCGATCTCAGCCGACGCTGGACGAGGGCAGAGTACACCCAGGTCATCACAGGGCAGAAATACACTGACGGCAACCCAGTGGCCTACTCCTTAAGAACAACACACTGTTTCTTTCACTTGTCTCTCACCACAGACAGAGAGAGAGAGAGAGAGAGAGAGAGACATTTGATAACCCAGTTAGCGGCACTGGGGGAACAGCAATGACAGCTTGGTGCTAGTGGGGCTTGAAGCCACAACTTTCAGAGCAGTCATCCAGCACCCTACCACCAGGCTACCACTGCCCCGTGTCTATTATTGTTATTATGATTATTATTGCTGCTGGTATTGTTGTTATATAGTTATTGTAACGTAAGGAATTATTTAAAAACCGTCATGCTTTCTGGAGGCTCCTCAGCTTTAAATGGAGCAATACAAACATGAAAACTATTGTCATTCTTTAATAAAGGAAAAAAAATGAAATAAATATCAAGGTGGAAATACAATACATCACATTATTATTGATTATTTTAGCATAACAGCATCATGTCTGATGAGCTTATTTATCATAGGCTTAAGTAATTTCATTACATGAATCTAATATGCAGGGCAGCGGTGGCCTGGTGGTAAGGTGCTGGATTGCTGATCCCAGGTTCAAGCCCCACTGTCAAGGGTTGTCACTGTTGTCCCACCAGTGCCGCTAACTGGGTAATCAAATGCCGGCCATGTCTCTCACTGTCTGTGGTGAGAGGCATGTTAAACAACCATTGCTGACTTTCATCAAGAGTAGGCTGTCAGTCAGTGTGTTTATGCCTGGCGAGCTGTCCAGGGTGTACTCTGTGTGTCCTCGCCCAGACACTACGACACTCCCCACGACACTAATCAGGATTAAGCAATTCAAGAAAATTAATGAATGAATCTAATATGCATATCCAAAACATATAGAGTTGAACCTCGCTCGTACGGACTAAGAGGGGTGATAGAGTCTCCGGATGAGTGAATAGTCCGTTAGAGTAAAGTGTTTTTTTTTTTCGGGGAAGTGAGGTGGTTTGGGGCGGGGCTATACTCCATACTGAATACTGTACAAATAAAATCACCTCAAAGTTCTGTAAAAGCACAGTAGTACTGAACATTTAACACCCAAATAATACATTTATATTGTACCTGTACACTAAATACATGTAATACATATTGTAATACAGAATACAGTAATTCATTACACATAGTGCAACGCTGCTGCTTGTGCTGAGTGCTCGCAAACTATCCTTAAAATAATAATAATAATAATATTAAAAAATAAATAAAACCGGGTTGTCTGTAGCATCCCACATCTGGTCCATCGGGGTCCGGTCGAGCGAGGTTCAACTGTATACCAAAGCAATAATAATTAAGAATAAAGGGAAACTGACTTGCAATTGCTTTGTGCGTATTTATTACTTTAATTTTTGTGCACTTAGTGCATGGGATCACAATTTTATAAATAGTTCTCCCTGGGTTGCAAATTTAGGCTTTATCAGTAACAAAGCAAGGCTGTTAGACTGCTGAGGCATGACAATGTCAATACTATAGGCCACATCTATAAATACAGCAGAGGAAAAGTCTTTCTCATTTCGACTGCAGATTTATCCTTAAAATGCTGAAATGATGAGCATTATGCAAACCACATTAGCTTAAATGAATAGTTGATAGTCCTCTTCACTGATGCAGTATGTTGTATGTATCTGTGTTGATTTAAATATTAAACTAATGTCACCAGCACTGAGGCATAATCTTTATTTTATTAAACCGCAGAGATGTAAGGAGTAAGCAGAGGATTGTGTGATCAATTTTGGGAGGTAGAGCTTGAAGGCTTTCGCAAGTTAAAACACCCCTGAGTCAAAGTCACACAGGATTTAATAACTCCTGACTCGCAATATTTCTCCATGCAGTACTGTGGGCTTTTTTCAAATGTTGCACTAAAGAATATTTTAGATTTAAAAACCGGTTAGCAGTGTTCTATTGTGATTTCTGGAGGCTGCAGTGGATGGTACGCTGTGATCCATCATTCTAAAATATAATTATTATAATGTATAATCATTAAATCGTATGACAATTTTTTTCCTGCTTGACTTATATTTAGCTACTGATGGAAAAAATGGCCGCCTGCTGTAATTCTTTTAACGATCACAATCGCAGAAAGTTAAACTGATGGTAGTTATGGCTTCTTCATTTTTCATTTCAGTGGTATCATTAATTAAAAGGCATCTGTATTGTTTATGCAGAAATCTGTGTAATGAGAGTTGATTATTAGTAAGATTCTGAACTCAACTGCAGCTTTTTGGAAGAATGTTGTGATTTGTTTTTCTTTGACCTTTTGTGCTCTGTCTGTTCTTATGTAAAAGGCTTCAGAAAATATTTGTGGGTTCATACCTTCAATGAGTGTGACATAGTCTCTCTGGCTTCTGTTTCAGCAGGTAACCAGCAGAATGGTGGCTGGCATGGTGAGTGGGCACAGCTACCTGGTGGCATGCTGGCAGCCCATTCTCATCCTGATGCTAGGCACTGTGCTGTCGGGTTCCACCACAGGATGCCCATCCCGCTGTGAGTGCAATGCCCAGGAGCGCTCTGTCCTATGCCACCGCAGGAAGCTGGTTGCCCTTCCTGAGGGAATCCCTATTGAGACGCGACTGTTGGACCTGAGCAAAAACCGTCTGAAAGCCATGAACCCAGAGGAGTTCATCAACTATCCCCATCTGGAGGAACTGCAGCTTAATGAGAATGTCATCTCAGTCATTGAGCCAGGTGCATTCAGTAATCTCTTTGGATTACGGACGTTAGGACTGCGCAACAACAAACTGAAGCTCATTCAGCTGGGTGTATTTACTGGTTTGAGTAACCTCACCAGACTGGATATAACTGAGAATAAAATAGTTATCTTGTTGGATTATATGTTTCAGGACCTTTACAATCTAAAAGAACTTCAAGTGGGAGATAGTGAGCTGGTCTTCATCTCTCATCGAGCCTTTCATGGACTCGCTAGTTTAGAGCAGCTCATCATGGAGAGGTGCAACATGACCTCTGTTCCCACAGAGGCCTTCAGCCATCTTCATAACCTGTTGGTACTTAAGTTGTGGCATTTTAATGTCAACCTCATTAGGGATTTTTCCTTCAGGAGACTCTACCGGCTGAAAGTGTTAGAGATAACAAAATGGCCCTTTCTCGAAGCCTTGACTGATAAGTCTCTCCACGGACTCAATATTACCACACTGAGTGTTACACACTGCAACCTTACTGCCATCCCATATGTGGCTATCCAGCACCTTGTGTACCTTCGCGCTCTCAACTTTTCATTCAATCCCATAGAGACGGTGGAGGGCAACAAACTGCACAACTTGATGAGGCTACAGGTATTTGACTTGGTAGGGGGACGATTGGTCACTATTGAGCCTTACTCTTTCAGAGGACTAAATTACCTGAAGGTTCTCAACATTTCCAGCAATAGCTTGAGCACTTTAGAAGAGTCTGCCTTTCACTCAGTTGGTAATCTCGAGACCCTGGCTCTATTTGACAACCCCTTGGCATGCGACTGCCGCCTATTATGGGTATTTCGCCGGCGCTGGAGGCTTAATTTCAACAAACAACAGCCGTCTTGTGCTGTCCCTGAATTTGTGCAAGGGAAAGAGTTCAAAGATTTTCCAGATATTCTCCCTGCTAATTATTTTACTTGCCAGAAATCTAAGATCCGGGACCATAAACCCCTTCAGAGGTTTGTGGATGAAGGGACCACAGTTAGTTTTGCATGCCAAGCAGACGGGGACCCAACTCCTGTGATCATGTGGCAGTCTCCACGGAAGCAGTTCATCACCACAAAAAGTATTGGACGTTTGTCAGTGTCTCTGGATGGCACACTGGAAGTACGATATGCCCAAATACAAGACAATGGCACGTATACATGTGTTGCGACCAATGCAGGAGGGAATGACACCAGGCTTGCTCATTTACATGTTCATAGTTATTCACCCAACTGGCCGCATCAGCCTAATAAGACATTTGCTTTCATTTCCAACCAGCCCAATGAAAGCGGTGCCAATGAGACTGGTAGATCAGACCCATTTCCATTTGATATGAAGACTCTTATCATTGCTACTACTATGGGATTTATTTCTTTCCTTGGAGTGGTTTTGTTTTGTCTTGTACTCCTTTTTCTTTGGAGTCGAGGGAAAGGTAATGCCAAGCCAAACATCGAAATAGAGTATGTGCCACGTAGAGCAGAGCGGCATACCAGTCCAACTGAGGAAACCCATAAGATCAGAATGAAAATGATGTAAAAGTCAACTCTTGAGTTCATGTGAACAATATCCCTGGCAAGAGATTTACCTTGTGATGCGAGAGAAAAGTTGTCTTTGTTTCCTTTGTGGAATTGATGGAAGAAACAATAGCTAAATTAGGGCTTTTCCCAAATACACATCTCAGTCTTATGGGGATTGTTTCTTCAAAGCCAGAAAGAATTCAGAGAGACCAAAAGCTCTGCTTTGATTTCAGTAAACAGCTGAACATCGAGTCTGCCTGATTCAATTATTTAATTTAAAAGTCAGAAACAGAGGGCCAGTTTTAATCCATACCTGTCTTTGTCTCCGCCTTTTGTCATTTTTTTGTACATAATTATTTCTGTGTACATGGGAATATAGTAATTAAAGGATTGCAAAATCATATTCATGGGTTAAGAATACTGGAATTCTTGTGATGTATGTACATGGGTAGGACACACTGTAAATTGTACACATGTCTGATAAAATTCCTGTAAATGTTCATTGCCAAGTTTTTATAAGGTATATACATTTTTTATTTACAGTTAATTAATGATTATGCTTGACAATCATCCATATTATAAATGTCAAGTGTTAATCATGAAATATACCATCCTTTGAACGGATGGAATAAATATAATTTTGATATAAGCCTAGCATCTCTAAGCCAAATGTAGCTTTGAACTTAAAGCCATTTGGTATTTTTGAATGTCTGGCGAAGCCATTTTAAATGTTTTTGGTGTTCACATTGATATATTCATATCTGATATAAGTCTCATAAGAAATCTCGACCTTCATCTGGTGATAAAGGTTTTTACTAGCACTTTTTTTTAATGATTTCTCATATTCACCATATCTCGTAATGATTAATTAACCATTTATAAATACATAATTCATGTAAAAAAGGCAGGGAGTCCTCTGAAGATAAATGTGTTCATCTACCCTTGCCAACATTAAAATGGTAACATTTTCTACTTCAGTGTCCATTTTTACTTTCACAGTTCAGTTGTGAGTCAGCTATATAAAGGTGCATGAGATAATAGAAATATTAGTGGCAAATTGCAAATTCTGACGATCTTTCGACATTTACGGAAAAGGTCTTTTCTGTGCAAGTGCTCTTTTAAACATAAAAATGCCCTAAATGATAACAGCTGTGAAATTGAAATGACTAATCAATCTTGACTTACAAGTTCAGAGTTCAAACCCTGTAAAAAAAGAAAATAATAAATAAATAAAATGTAGTTTTGAGTGCAGGTGGAAGATCATACATGCAAAATATTCCGACTAAAATAAAGGGCAAGTAAATGCTGCATATGCATATTGAATTCAGTCATTACTAACATGCATTGTGAATAATCTAGTTCTATGAATAACCTGAATAAAGGATGGGCAGAACTTTGTCCATTGTATGTTTGAAAGTCACAGCTCTCCCAGTTGTAAATTTATTCAAATATTCTCTATATTTAATTTTAATGTGCTTGCGTGAGTTTCCTCTGGGTGCTCGAATTTCATCCCACAATCCAAAGACATTCATATAAGGCTAATTGGCTGCTCCAAATTGCTCCTAGGTGTGGGTATGAGTGTGATTAGTTTTGTCTGTGTGTGTGTGTGTGTATGTGTGTGTGTGTGTGTGTGCGTGTGTGTGTGTGTGCATGTGTATGTGTGTGTGTGTGTGTGCGCGCGCATGTATGTGTGTTTTTGTGTATATATGTGTGTGTGTGTGTGTGTGTGTGTGTGTGTGTGTGTGTGTGTGTGGGCGGGTGCATGTTGCCCTGCAATTTTCTGGTGAGCTATTCAGGATGCAGCCCGCCCTTTCCCACTGTTGCCTGAGATAGGCACCAGTCTCCCAGCAATCCTAGTAGGATTAACCGGTTCAGTAAGTGAGTGATCCTTTTAACGGTATGGTTTACACATTCTAACTACTCTGATATGGTTAATATAGATATTTTAAACGCCCTGATAAATCTTTAAGCTGTAAATCTTTATCTGTTTGAACCTGATTAAATCCTTTTCATGACTAAAAGCTTTCTTCTTATAAATATAGTAATTGTCTGAACATTTGGCCTAAATAGGTTGATTTGTTAATAAGGCACTGATGAGAGTTAACAGAAGAGATTATTTATTTACAAAATTATGAAAATAGCTATAATGTGAACGATATCTGTAATGGTATGACTGGAATACAGATACTTTATAGATTGAAGCCATGAGATGAGATTGATGAATTTTATTCCCATAAAAATACTTCAGAAATATGTTGAAGGATATTACATTGTATTTTGCAAATGTTGAATCGCGAGCAAATGATAAACTAGTTTAAGTTATAATCAGGATGAGAACAATGTTACTAATGTCTAATATTAAGAATGAAAGAAATGTGATGTGTTCCGACAGTATACATCATGAGCTAGACTTAAATTCTCATCAATATTTAATATTGGATTGGTGTTGGTCGCACACATACAAGCACTTCATATTCTGCTGCGATATGAAAACATGTTAAGTGGCATTATGGTTTCCAGGAACCCAATGATTTGGTCGATTCTAGAATAGTTTTACATTAATTATTAATCGTGTTACACTGTTCCTGTTGGATGTCGCTGTATCATGTAATCGGATATTTAAAAGATAATTTATAGGCAAAAGTAGGAAAGAAAAAAGGTGAAATGACAAAATAAAAATTGTGAGACATCACTGTTTGTCAGTTAAAACATGTAAAGAGAAGCTAACCTTCAACGGACACTCTTCTGAAAGGCTCATCTGGTAAAGCAGCTGCCACAATAATCACTACACATCAGGTACACTCAGGATCGTCTTAATGCAGCCTTAAGGGGTCACAAACCAGTGTCTTCCTTTTGCCGGTCCCAAGCCCGCATAAATGCAGAAGGTTGCATCTGGAAGGGCATCCGGTATAAAAACTGTGCCAAAATGAAGAGGAGGGATAGTGAATATATTGGTAGAAGGATGCTGAGGTTGGAACTGCCAGGCAAGACGCTGATAGGAACCAAAGAGAAGGTACATGGATGCACTGAGAGAGGATATGAAGTTAGTTGGTGTGAGACAAGAGGATGCGG
>JAQNCB010000014.1:10310858-10321696 GCA_030068295.1 Euristhmus nudiceps
GGCCTGGTCGTAGATGTTGTGGCGGTTCATCATGATGTCACACACGGCCGTGTTCCGCTCCGCGTCTGAGACCTGGTGATACAGTTTTATCAGTCAGTCCACATGAGCTGGGTCTAATTATAGTCTTGAATTCTTTCACAGTGCCACAAAAAACATTTGGCGTATTTTTCTAAAGAGAGATTGTTTAATATGGTGCATATCAGCTGAACTTGCTTTGCTGTTTTTTTTTCTTACAGTACTGGCAATAGAGTGTGTTATTACTAAAATGAAAATATATCACTTCCTGCTGAGTCACAAAAATCACATCATTAATTTCCTTAACAACATAAATTTTAAGTTATTGCTTGGTTTTAGGTAAGGCAGGAGTAGCAAGGAGGTAGATAGGAGAAAAGTAAGGTGAGAATGATGTGATCAAGCAGATTTTTTTGCTTACTCAACTAACACTTGGATGAATATGGATCGTTTCTGTGTTGAAACAGCTACAGAAAATAGATCCACTATCACTTCTAATTACAGGCCAACATTGTTACACAATCACTTGAATCAAACCAAAAGCTGAAGCTTTGCTTCTGAGTCACATATTTTCTGAACACTCATTTGAGGAATAATGTAGGAACAGTAGGCTTTTTCTTCATTCATCCGCTGTTGGCCTCTATTCAAAAATTAATCACACACTAACCTCCCAAATTGCCTGTGGTGGTGATGGTCCACAGAAAAGAGCTATACAGCAACTTAGGAACCGTACTATTACCCTATTGTCTACTGAAGCTGAAATTTCAATAGTGGTATAACAAACTTGCAGGAACTGATTAAAAAAAAAAATAAATAAAAAAAAAAAAATCCGCCTCTTGGTTCCTAAAAGCGATTTCACTCAAATGTTAACAAACCTAAACATTCTTAATTTTTGCACCTATATCTGGAAGGAGATAGCATCACCACCTCAGTATGTAAACTGGATTCAGTTGATAGGTTGGTTTCAGACACTGGATGAAGGAATGACCAAAACTGTCAAAGGTGCAGCTTGACTTTTTGAACTGACAAATGTAGTAAATGTAGAAAACTAGTTTGCTGTAAATTAGATTAAATCTCAGATATGTCAAAATATTTATGCCAGCATAAACCTCCAGCAACGTAGCATGGTTGATGGTCTCCAGGCCATAGTGTAAATGACCCCTTGGTCACCAGTGGTACTGTGATGGCACAGTGGTTAAGCCCACTGTTACGGATTTGAAGTTCAAACCCGATTGGCCAGTGTTGAGCATTTAACACCTACTGAACCCAGAACCGATCGAGCGGACCGAAGGGGATTTTGATCAGATGGGCGGATTAAGTCCGGATCATCTGAAATCCGGACCATCGGGGTCCGGTCTACCGAGGCTCAACTGTAAACTGCCAAATGCCATAAATATATCAGTGCTAACACTTCACTAGCTCTTTACACATCTGTTGCCTAGTCATGAGACTAAAACATTTTATCAATGGGAGTAAAACTGTCCAGAGAGGAAACTGATGTGTGTCACAAAATGACAGTGACATTCATTGTGAAAGACTTACATCCCTTTCCAGTTAAAAACAAAGTGACAAAAAAGAAAAAAAGAAAAAAGCAAATTGTGTAATTGTTCTGCTTTTAAACATTATGCTTTTTTTTATCTATTAGAATCAATAAATGATGTAGAACTTTGTTTGAATCCTGTGATCTTGCAAAGACTTCTTGGGTGAAGGCAGTTTTTAAAGCAGTTCTAGCAGAAAGGTTTACTGGTGAACCGGTTACTTTGGTTCTTTTGGTTAACTGCACTGTCCTTGATCACATGGGTGTTGAATGCCGGCATTGAGGAACAATGTAGTTTTCGTCCTGGTCGCATCACTCCTGACCAGATCTACACACTGTACAGGATCCTGGAGGGGGCATGGCAGTTTGCCCAACCTGTCCACATGTACTTTGTAGACAGAGAAGGCTTTCCACAATGGCCCTTGGGCTATGTTTTGGGTGTGTTTCAGGAATATGGTATATCGGACCCGTTGCCAAGGGTCATTCGGTCTCTATATTGCCGGAGCCAGAACTTGGTCCACATTGGTAACAACAGGTTGAATTTGATTCCAGTGGACTTTGGACCCGCCATGGCTGTCCTTTGTCACCGGCTCTGTTCATGATATTTGTGGATAGAATTTCTAGGCGCAGCTGCGGCGCTGAAGGGTTCTGGTTTGGTGGCCATAGGATCTCGTTTCTGCTTTTTGCGGATTATGTTGTCCCCTTGGCTTCATCAAGCGGGGACCTTCAGCTCTCACAGGAGTGATTTTCAGCTGAATATGAAACAGCTGGGATGAAAATCAGCACCTCCAAGTCTGAGGCCATGGTTCTCAGCCGGAAAAGGGTGGAATGCACCCTCCAGGTCTGGAATGAGGTCCTGCCCCATGTGGACAACTTTAAGTATCTCAGGGTCTGGTGAAGAGGGAGCTGAGCTGCAAGGCAAAGCTCTCAATTTATCAGTCGATCTACGTTCCAACCCTCACCTATGGTCACAAGCTTTGGGTAGTGTCCGAAAGAACACGATCGCGGATACAAACCACTGAAATTAGCTTCCTTCGCAGGGTGATGGGGCTCTCCCTTAGCGATAGGGTAAGAAGTTCTGTCAGTTCTGTAATAATAATAACAATAATAATAATAATAATAATAATACACATTATACACCACACAAAATCGGGATAATGCTTGAATCAATTAAAAATGTAAAAGAAACCACAAAAATCTCAATTTATCTTGCTGTTATTATGTTCCTGTGCAGTATAGATGACAACCATTTTTCCCTCAGGTATGGTGGACATCTCAGGGACTATGCAGCAATATCCACCTTATCTTCAGCGAATAACTATTTAATATTCATTCAAAATATTTTCCAGTTTATTGGTGGAAATCTACCAGATAATTATTGGTGTTCTTCTATATACTCACCTATCTGTCATTCACGTCAGGGAACTTAAATGATTATTAACACATCTGGAATGAATAATAAAACAGAGAATTCACCTTTTGTATGATATAGAGAATTTTTCTGATCCTGAAGTATGTTATCCGGTATATGATAAAAGCCTCTCAATCTAATATTTTTCCTTAACAGACTTCAATATGTCAGACTCACTATTTTATTTCTCCAGATGTGTTAAATGTTGAACATAAGGATAAAACTTAATCTAACTTTCAGGTGAGCCATGACATCATTGCTGTTTCTGTGTTTGTGTCTTCGGGTGATCTCAGCTAAATGGATCCATTTAGATTACATGTACGCCGGTGAGTAATTTTCAGTGTTAAACAGTAATAGTCGTTCAGGTTATGAATAACAGATTCTTATAAGTCTGAAATTTTTTGTGTTTGTTCAGTCAAATAATTGAATATTGAATGCATTCAGTTGTCATGGCAACTTTTTTTTTTTAAATTTCAGCATTCGCAGTGTGTGCATGTATATTGTTATATATCAGTTTTGTCAGTTATGTGACGACTGTTTTGTTGCATGTGTCCCAGAATCAGACAGAACTCTAGGTGTTAGCATTCCCACTGATAAAACTCTCCAGCCTTTAATGGGAGATACAGTGATTCTGCCCTGCTATTTCCGGGATGACAGAGTGCATGAGCCAGGTGTTCAGACCATAACTCCTTTATCTTATCGTATCAAATGGAGCCTCATCACCAAAGATAAAACCACAGAGATTTTGGTGGCCAGTGGAGGTATTGTGGATGTGAATGAGAACTACATGGACAGGGTTCAAATGGTGGAATACCCCTCCACCCATACTGATGCCACCATTAAAATCACAGAGCTTCTTTCAAATGAATCTGGAGTGTATCGCTGCCAAGTCATGCATGGAATCGAAGACAGCCATGATTATGTAAATGTCCAGGTGCAAGGTAATCAAACCTCTTTAAGTTTTAATAGCTGTACCTCTTTTATAATGTTAATTATCAGCATGTACAATTAATTGTTGAATGATCATATATATATATATATTTTTTTTTTTTAATCTAGGCACTGTGTTTCACTACCGTCCCATTTCTTCACGTTACACCCTGACATTTGAGAAGGCACAGGCAGCCTGTATTCAGAATAGTGCTGTGATTGCCACACCAGCACAGCTACAGGCTGCGTATGATACAGGGTACCACCAGTGTGATGCAGGCTGGCTTTCTGACCAGACTGTTAGGTTAGTTCAGAGAACACTTGAAAAACATTAGGTGCATTTATTTTGGTGCTCATCAATCCTCTGTATTTCTCTGTACTATTTTATGTTTTGCATCTGCTGAAAGGTATCCTATCCATGTTCCCCGAGAGCCCTGCTATGGTGACAAGTATGAACTACCAGGTGTGAGAACATACGGCGTCAGAGATGTAAACGAGACATATGATGTGTACTGCTTTGCTGAGAAGATGTCAGGTACACAAACGTCAAGGAAATTCCTTTCATTTTTTTTAACGAACTACGGTACTCACTTATTAATTCCATCCTATGATTTGTTACAGGAAGGGTGTTCTATTCAGCACATCCTGAAAAGTTTACCTTCGCTGAAGCTCAGGCCCAGTGTGCTAAGCTAGGTGCCAAACTGGCCACAACTGGTCAGCTCTACCTGGCTTGGAAGGCTGGTATGGATGAATGTAATGCAGGCTGGCTGGCTGACGGGAGTGTCCGCTATCCTGTCAACATCCCCCGAACCCAGTGTGGAGGAGGGCTGCTGGGAGTGCGCACTGTGTACCGCTTCATTAATCAGACATTCTACCCTCTACCAGATTCCAGATATGATGCTATCTGTTACACAGGTGCACACATTAGGTTACATTTTCAATTCTTACTTTAGGAAGTATTTTATGGCTGTTACCTATTTTTTGATAAATTACGTTTCTGAATCGTGGCCAATTATAGTGGATAATAAATCTGTCATGCTAACTAAGGTCATGTTGATTTAGTAATAAAATATGCTTTTGTGTTCTTTAGATGACCAGGAAGAGGGTTCAGCCATACCGAGCATCTTCCCAGATATACAGACTGCAGAGTCTGTCAGTGAGGTAGTAAGTGTGGATCTGGTGACAGTTGGCTCACCAGTGCTTATTACGCAGACCTCCACTGAGAGTGAGATAGTGGGCGTGGTGGAAACCCACAAACCCTCGATCACCACTGCTGACTTCCTGTATATAGAGCAAAATGTCACACAGCTGCCTCTCTCCTCACCACCCAGTACCACTGATGAGGTTGTTGACATGGTGACAGCACAGCCTGACCTTGAATTAAAGATTCCTGATAAAAAAGCAGCCGAGCCAGTGATGTCACTTACTGGTAATTAATAAAATAATGTACTTACTTGTATTAATAGTAGCATTTCTTTATTATAATGTGATGCTGTCAGTATTTACCAACATTATAATCAGTGACATTTTGAGAAAAATCTGTGAATGCATCACATTTTCTTTCTCATCTCTTCCATCAAGGTGTTGTCTTCCACATAAGACTTGGCCACAGTCGCTATGCATTTACCTTTGGTGAGGCTCAGCAAGCCTGTCTGGATATTGGCGCAGTGATTGCTAGTCCTCAGCAGTTACAAGTTGCCTATGAAGCTGGTTATCACCAATGTGATGCAGGCTGGCTGAATGACCAGACCGTTAGGTACTTTTTTAATGGAGTTAGCATGCAATAATTCTTTTATGTTATTATGAAGTTTAATAAGAGAGAAAAATAGAAAAATATATTAAATTAGTTTAATGTACATTATGTAATGAGTCCTAAATGCATGTTTTTTTCTTGCTCCACATAAAGGTATCCTATTGTATCTGTTCGAGAGAAATGTGCAGGTGATTTGGAAAATTTGGCCGGTGTGAGGTCTTATGGGGTACGACCTGTCAATGAGCGCTATGATGTCTACTGCTACATGGACAAACCAAGAGGTACGATGATTCTAACTTCTAAAACTGAAAAATTGACACTTAAAATGAATTTAATTCATTTACAGAAAGAAATGCACACACTTTTGATTGATTTTTGCTGGGATTGCAATTCAGTTAATACATAACAGTACAAACGACAACAAAAAAAAAAGGAGAAAGAAAATAAAGAGCCACTCCTCCCATTTTCTTCCAGGCAATATTTTTCATGTGAGTTCATTTGAGGGTTTCACATATGATGAAGCAATAGCTTCCTGCCAGGCCCGAAACGCCTCGTTGGCGTCCACAGCTGATTTGTATGTGGCCTGGAAGCAAGGCTTTGATAAGTGTCGTGCTGGCTGGCTCATCGACCACAGTGTCCGTTATCCCATTAATACTCCCAGGCCTCAGTGTGGAGGAGGGAAACCTGGAGTACAGACAGTCTTTAGGTTTCCTAACCAGACTGAATATCCTGATTTGCACTCCAAATTTGATGCCTACTGCTTGAAAGGTATTGAAATACTTTCACCAAAATTCTATGAGTGAATTGTTTACAGTTTTAAAGCTTGTACATTAAAATATTATATTACTTCATTTTGTTATAGTTCATTTAGAATCATCTCTTGATGAGACTGGATCAAACATGACTCTTATTGAAGAGGAATTAGTGAACTTGACCTCAAGAACTGATGTTTTTTTATCTGGTAATGGATCTTATTTTCTGGATTTAACAAAATTAGGACAAAACCAAAAATAGACTTTTGTAAACGCCCATTATTTTATTTTTCATATTTCCATAGTCAACCTCACCCTTACTCCTCCCACGCCCACGGACCACTCTGGGTCAGCAGATCGGACATCTGGGGCAAGTGGCTTTTCTGGTGACATAGCGACTAGTGGGAGTGTGGAGCAGACAAGTGAGGCATCACATATAGAAAGAGCATTTTCAGGATCTGGATTGCCCAATGGCTCATCAGTTTTAGGAGGTGAAATTTCTGGATCTGGACTGGCAAGTGGGTCATCGGGATTAGGAGAACTTTCAGGATCTGGATTGTCAAGTGGGTCATCAGGTATAGTAGGAGAACTTTCAGGATCTGGACTACCAATTGGGTCATCAGTCATAGGAGGAGAACCCTCAGGATCTGAACTGTCAAGTGGGTCTTCGGGTGTAGGAGGGGACTTTTCAGGATCTGGACTGCCAAGTGGTTCATCAGGTATAGGAGAGGACCTTTCAGAATCTGGACTGCCAAGTGAGTCTTCAGGTGTAGGAGAAGAACTTTCAGGATCTGGACTGTCAAGTGGATCTTCAGGCATCATAGGAGAACATTTTGGATCTGGACTGTCAAGTGGGTCTTCAGGCATAAGAGGAGAATTTTCTGGATCTGGACTGTCAAGTGGGTCTTCAGGTATAGGAGGGGACTTTTCAGGATCTGAGCTAAGTGGAGACATGTTTGGCTCAGGCCTTAGTGGTGATGGCTCAGGCATAAGTGTGACCTTCTTAGGAACTGACCCAAGATTTTCTGGAGATGCATCAGCATCAGGGACCCTTCAGGAAGCTGGGGAGGGAAGTGCAGATATCCTCACTTTCATGTCAGGACTGGGCTCTGGCTTCTTCAGTGGGGAGGGGTCTGGATCAGGAAGTGGCTCAAGTTTTGGTTCAGCAGAGAGTGGGTCTACATCAGACTTATTTAGTATCTTGGGAGACAGCGGAAGTGGAGATCTTTCAGGAGTTTCTTCAGGCCTTGGTTCTAGTGGAGAATTTTCTGGATTCAGTGGTTTATCATCAGGTTTGATTTCCTCTGGAGATGACAGTCGTTTCTCTGGGCTTAGTGACAGTGGAGTAATCATGGTAAAAGGCCAGTGGGTGGATGTGTCCAATGTTCCAACTGTCACAGCTCAGGAACTAGGTGGAAGTCAGATGCATTTCAGTGGATCTGGAGATCTTCAGGAGTCTGGCTTGAGTGGTTCTGGTGTGAGTGAAAGTGATGATTTAAGCAGCTCTGGAAGTGGTTCAGGATTTCCAGGCATCACCTTTATGGACTCAGGCTTTACTCATAAGACCGATCTCAGATACCTATCCAACAGAGAACAAGAGGCCTCTGGGATTTTGATGTATGCATCTGGGGAAGGGAGTGGGGACCTCTCTGGAGTCTCTGGTCTTACATCAGGAGATATGTCAGAGGCATCATCCAGTGGGAATATTATATCATTTACTGATGAGAGCTTAGTAGAAGTTTCTTTTAGACCCACTCAAAACCACGAGCTCAGAAAAGGACCAGTCGAGCACAGTGGCAGGGAAAGTGAACTGTTTTCCAGCAGTGGAGACCAACATAGTGCTATTTCAAATGAAGATCATTATCCCATGTCCCTCCTTAATAAAGACCCAGTTCATCCAACTGATGAGCCAACTGTGGTAGTTCCCTCAGGGCTGATTAGTAGTGGTACACAATCACAGGAAATCTTTTCAAGTGCCGTTAAAACCTTCTGGAAAGATGATACTGTGACTCCAGCATCTATGTTTGGCGCGACTATCAAACCTGCTTTTTCAATGCAGATCCCCACTGTCATAGATGTCCCAGCCATGGAGGAAGGTAAGTTCTGAATTAGCAATACTATGTAATTAATGCTAATAGCAAATATAATATCATTAGAGGGCAGCATGATGGTGTGGTGGTTATCGTGTCCACCTCATAGCGACAAGGTCCTTGGTTTGAGTCCTGGTCTCAGCAAGGGCATTTCTGTGTGGTGTTTGCATGTTCTCCCTATACGTGGGTTTCTTTTGGGTACTTTGCTTTCCTCCCACAGTCTAAAGACTTGCACATAAGGTTAATTGGCACCTTCAAAATACCCTTAGTTGTGTGTGCGATGGTCTGGAAAGCTGTTCAAGGTGTACCCTGCTTTCGACCAGTGCCAGATAAGATAGGCACCAACCTCTCCACTACTGTACTAGGATCAAACAGTTTGACAAATGATTGCGTGATGAGTTAGAATATTGCTAGATAAGAGTCAAAAGAAATGAAACTCAGGAGCATAAAAGGTCTAAGATTTGCTGTCCTTTTGCACTTTTTCAAATGTATAATTTTATATACATATTTCCTGTCTCTGTCTATATCATAGCCTCTGTGGGTCCATGTAACCCAAATCCCTGTGGTGCTGCTGTGTGTTCTGTAAAAGATGGGGTTGGCATGTGTCACTGTCCACCTGGGGTCAATGACGCAGAGTGCCATGCTGGTGAGTAAAATCGCTTTAATGTGATTAAAACTGCCAAAATTGCTGATTAGTTTGATTTGGTTTTAAGTAATTAAGTTTAAAGTAGTTTAAAATAAAAGTTACTATTTTTACTTTCATTTTATTATTTTTGGTTTTATCATTATTTTTTTAAGTAAAAAAAAGTTGTCTTGTCTGCATCTGTTACAAAGAACTAATTCAAATGAGCTGTGTTTTGTTTTGGTGTTTTCTTCTCTTTATCTCCATCATTGTTCTATTAGTGTGTGTGTGTGTGTGTGTGTGTGTGTGTGTGTGTGTGTGTGTGTGTGTGTGTGTGTGTGTGGGCTTATTTGCTTGTGCCTGACTGTCATCCTCAAAAAAGCATCCATTTCACAGGTTGTCTGGCATGTGTGTGAGGGTCTCTGATTCTATTTGTTATATTTACAGGACTTCACAGTTATTCATTCAGTTAATTGATTGAGCACTCATGTGTTGTTTTTGTTCAGCTCTGCCTTTGCTCAAGTATGGCTTAATCTACACTCCATTTTCCAGCCTTCTACACGCCTGTTAACATCTGGTACATGCCTCTACTTTTCCTTTTCCTTGATATAAATCTGGACCTTGACTTGATGCAACATTTTGTGAACCATACATTAAGTTCATTTTGTCCATTCATTTTGTACAGCAAGGGTTACCAGCTTAAATATATTCCCATCATTCAAGAAATGATGGGAATAGTAAATTTTTCTCAAAACATTTGATGAACTGATGGTTTGAGATTTGAATGGGTTAGATAAACATGTTGCATGGTTCATGGTTTCTGATTTAATCACCACCTGTGTTCTACCTAGGCATGACCCAGCTGTAGGGTTTCTTAGTAGGCCCCATTCTTAACCGCAGAACCTTTATTTTCAGAGGTTGATGTGTGCCATTCAAACCCTTGTGCCAATGGAGCTACGTGTGTGGAGGTACAGGATGCTTTCAAATGCTTATGCCTGCCCAGCTATGGAGGGGATCGCTGTGAGATCGGTATGATGTTGGCTTCAGCTAATTCTACTAACAATCTCTCAAAAACAACCAGACTTGATGCCATCAGTCTCAGTGCTTTTGTATCATCAGTGTGCTGGAGCATGCTTGTAGGATTATATAAATTTAGCCATTCATGTTTTTGCAAAATGGTGAATGGCTGGGGGGGGGGGGGACTTTCATTGAGGGAAATGTGCTGTAAAGGAAGAAGTTTATCATTTACTGTTGAGTATGAAAAGGTATTTGGGGGAAAACAGGCATTTCCCTCAGTGACTCAAACAGGTAGGGAAATAATAAGACTGTTCTTGTGCTGTGTATGTTTTCCATTTTTTCATAAGACCAGACTGCTTTTTCCCCTCCTCATTTTATTTTCAATGTTTTTCCTAACTATATATGGAAGTAAATGGAGAGGTAATTTTGTGTTAAGGATGTAAGCTGCGAAAAAGCACACTACCCACTGCCGTACAGCATTTATAGTTGCACACAAAAGTTTTAATACCCTCAGGGATTTACTGAGTGTTTTTGAGGCATGTAAGATATTTATATAACACATTCTTCCTATCCGGGCAGTGGTGGCCTGGTGGTAAGGTGCTGGATTGCTGATCCCAGGGTTGGGGGTTCAACCACAGTCAACAGTTGTCACTGCTGTCCCCACAGTGCAGCTAACTGGGTTACCAAATGCAGGCCATGTCTCTCACTGTCTAT
>JAQNCB010000014.1:10604897-10620162 GCA_030068295.1 Euristhmus nudiceps
GGCTGAGATGGGCACCAGCCTTCCCCGCGACCCTAACTAGGAATAAGCGGTTTGGAAAATGAATGAATGAATGAATGTATTTCTGTATGTGTAATGACAATAAAGTTGAATCTAATCTAATCGAATCTAATTAGTCTGTCAAGAGTTTTCATGAAATGTGAAGTCAGTACCGTGGGTCTGTAATCCTGGGACCCTCTGTAGACTCCGGCTCATTGTGAAGATGTAATGTAAGACTCCACAGAGCTGGGGGGGTACAGGCTTTAATGACATGTGGGCTCACCCTGTCCGATCCTGCTGCCTTGTCTAAGTGGAGTCCTTTCCGTTTTTTTTCTCGAGCTGATTACAAGTGAAGTCGACAGGTGGGAGAGGGGTGTCATGTCCATCACAGAAGGCAGAGGTGCTCTGAGGAGAGGGAGGGAGAGAGAGAGTGGCATGGCAGGAGGGTTCAGGCTTGCTCCTAACGAGTTAGAAGGGTGCCGTGCAGTAGCCACAGTGTCGAATCGGTTAAAGAACATATTTAGCTCGTTGGCCTTGTTCTCACTGCCCTGAGCTCCTCTGCTGATTAATGGTCTGAAACCAGTGATGGTCTTCATACCACTCCAGGCCTCTCTCATGTGGTTCTGCGGGAGTTTCCACTCTAGCTTTGTCCTGTAATTGTCTTTCGCCTCTCTGATCTTGACTCTTAGTGAACTTTGGATCGTTCTCACTTCCTCTTTGTTTTCAGCCCTCAATGCCCTCTTCTTGTCGTAGAGGAGGGCTTCGATGTATTTAATGTCCCACGACTTGTTATTTTGGAAACAAAATTGTGCAGCGGTTAGCAGTGTCACCTCACAGCAAGAACGTGCAAAGTGCAAGTCTCCAGATAATTATTTTTGAGTTTGCATTTATTTATTGTGCATGCATGGGTACTTCAGTTTCCTCCCACAGTCCAAAAACATACACATTAAGCTCACTGGCTACTTTAAATTGCTCATAGATGTGGATGTGAATATGAATAGGTATTTGTGTCCGTGTTTGCTCTGCAGTAGACTGGCGAGCTGTTCAGGATGTACCCTGCCTCTTGCGCTGAGATTGGCTCCAGCTTCCCCGTGATCCTGACAGATGAGTGGTAGAAACTTGGATCTTACATTGCGTCCCACTTAACACTATTCCTAGTCACCTTTCTTTACTTGATGCATGACAGATGATCGTGAGTTTAAATCTTGTGCTTTTAAGATGTTTCTAGGACATAAAAAGGTTTTCAGCTGCGAAAGCACTGAATTCTTTCAACCTCAACTTTCTAATTTAATTTCCAGTTAATCAGACCTCTCCTTCATTTCATATCCTTTTAGGTATCATTTCATTCACAGTCACTCCAGGTTGTTATAAAGGTTATCTCATGTCTGGATAATGGCACACTCTATGGGGGTCTAAGGGGTGTAAGAGACTTAATAGAAACATTTCCCATTATCATTCAAGACACCAGACATGTCGGTCACTAATGCATTAATGGCTGAATCATTGTGTGTCTCTGTATTCCAGACACTGTAGCACTCCAATGTCTGTTTACTTCAATTGATTTGTCTGTGCCTTGTAATGTAAAGGCTGTCTTAATGAGGCTGCATAAGACACAATGACTCATTCGGGAAGAGAATTAGAATGCTGTGGGATGAAATGGCCAGTCGTTTCAGTCATAAATGATCGAAAGAATTTGTTTTACTGTAGTTCAGGCAATTCTTCTAAGAGATGAATGAAGTTCTGTGTGATTTGGAAAGAATAATATTCACATGATTCAGTGCTAGTACTGCAAAGATTTGAATCATGTCAGAGTGTTTATGAACCCAGGAGAAAATATTGTTCAGCCCTTTCTTTAACTCTGCGTGGACACTGAGGCAGTAAATTGTACCACCTTTTTTTTTTTTTCCAGCGCAGTGTGATAGCTGCGTCCACATAAATGCTTCTTGTCAGCGCTTATGCCATGATCCTAAATGATCTTTTGCCTCATAGCTCAAAGTCTCTTCCTATATGCTTCACCAAGCAACAATTTAGCACCTTGCACTAGCAGTTCTTCAAACATTTTTGAATCAGCATCTGATAAAGCCAAGCTCCGAGAAAGCAGGGTATAAACAGATGATATATTCAACTTTGTTATAGTGTTTCACTCTCACTTATTTACTCACTCATTTGCTGAGCCACTTCATCCTGTTCGGGTCTCAGAGAGGCTAGAGCCTATCTCAGCCGGCACTGGGCAAAGGAGGAGTACACCCTGAACAGCTCACCAGGCCATCACAGGGCAACATACACAACAATATACAGTCACACGATTTGGAACAGCCAGTGTGCATGTCTTTGGACTGTGGAAGAAAACCGGTGAACCCAGAGGAAATCAATGCAAGCATACAGAGAACATGTAAACTGCACACAGAAATACTCATGCCTGGGACTCAAACCCAGGACCTTTCTGCTGTGAGGCAGACGTGCTAATCAGTACGCTACTTATTTTAGATTTCCAAAAATTGATTTTCCAGCAGAAAATTTAAATATGTCAGAAAAAAATATCAGTAAATAAAACAGTACCTATCACACAAGACGACTCGGACAAAAATATAATGAAGGCTGCAGGGCTTTGCTGCAAAGATAAGATACAAACGCAACAGTCAAAACCTCCAGAAGAACTGCTGCTGGCTCTGTAAGATACTCAGTACAGATAATTTCTGTATTATTTGAAATTGTTTATTTATTTGTTTCATTTTTTTTAATCAAACAAAGGTCCTTACAACAAATACTGACTTTATATAATTTATTACTTTTAGCTGTTAATTTGTCTTTTTATTAATTCAGTTATTTGGATCTCATGAATATTATCAAATAAATTTTCAAAGAAATAACAGATGTGAAGCATCTGGTAACTGCAAGGTCCCTGGTTCTATCTTGGCACTACCCTGGCTCCTTCTAGGGTTCCTGATTTCTTCCATCGTTCCTGGGATAGGCTCCCTGTCCAACCCTGATGATGATGAATATGCTATACAGTATATTATTTTCTACTCTGCAAATGACACATGCAAATTAATACGAAATGTTGTAATAAGAAACATTTTCCTTCTTGTTTTTAAATGAACTGGAGCAATAAAAAGCCCATTTTTGCAGCAGATGTAGTCGTGGCGTCACAGTGCAGCACAAGCACAGCAACAGCATCACATTTGTGTTCCAATGTTCTTATGGCCAGATGGACGCAATGCTTGTATGAAGCGTGTAACGTGAATCATACAAGGTTTTTCTTTAACTTTTTTTCATGGTTTCCAGCAACACTGAAGACAGATTACAAAACACATGAATGTCCTGATGTTCTATAGTGTATGACAGTTCGAAACAGCAAGTATAAGGTGTATTATATCCCACAAGTTCTCTAAAAACGGTTGTGTGCGTGTCCATCCTTACGATGGCCTAGCGAGCCGTCCATGGTGTACCATGCCCTCGCCCAGAGTCGGCTGAGATGGGCACCAGCCTCCCCGTGACACAAATTAGGATTAAGCGGTTTAGTAAATGAATGAATGAAGTTCTCTAAAAACAGTCAAAATCGATCCTTTGTAAAGGTTTTAATTTATGATAAAATCCAATTTAATTTTTTGGACGAAATCCTATATGATTATATATACTTCGTTTTTTTTTTTTTTTTTTTTAATTTACTGTATTAATCAGTCACTGGATGCTGTTTATGGTTGAGCTCCATAACTGGACCTAAACCATTTACTGAGTGGCACAGGCCCTGAGTCCTACTCCAACCTCCATGTGCTGCCCCCTGGATCCCAACCAAAAGGAGAGGCCGACTGCGGGTGCCTGGCGCAGTATAATCAGGCTTGCTCCGGGCGGGTGGAACACATTAGCCATGGAAAGCTACTTAACTAGGAGAGGGGTACTCCGATAATAAACCCACGGGCAGGTGAGGCTCGTAAGCCTTGATCAGCAACTCACCTAGAAGAGGGAATCTTTGGTGTCAAACCCACGGCCTGAGGACCCTGCTGCCACCGTCCCAGCTTGCTAGGCCATGGCAGATGAACCTTGTGCTTAATGGGTGGGGCCAGTTTGCGCACACTGCACTTCACCTTAAAATTTTCCAGGGCAGGCCGAAGGACACATCCACTTTCCAATGACCAACCATTCCAAAAGCCCTGCAGCGATGGGAAAGGGCCAAAAGTGGCAGGTGGAAGATGTCACTGGAAGCCATAGTCTCGAACCTGCATGTAGGCAGCTCAGGACTTTTGTTGCCTGGATCTTGAACCAGAGATGACGATACCACTTGGCAGCATCCTGAGAGACCTCTCAGCCCTTTTTAGGGGCTTTTTGTGGCTTTAGAGCCATCAGGGGCATGGTGTTTTTCCTCCTCCAACTTCAGGAGAAGTGCCAAGAACAAAAGAAGAGTCACTGGGCTACTTTTGTCGACCTTACAAAAGCATCCAACACGGATCGCAGAACATACTATGGATCCTTCTGTAACCACTTGACTGCCCCCCCAAGTTAGTACAGATGGTTATCCAGCTGCATGAGAACCAACGCACCTAGATCAGACTCAACGGTGACCTATCAGAGCCCTTCCCCATCTCCAATGGTGTGAAGCAGGGTTGTGTCCTGGCACCAACTCTCTTCAGTGTCTTCTTCAGCATGATGCTCAAACAAGCAGCTGTGGACCTGGATGTTGATGAGGGGGGTGTATGTCAGGTACCATTTGGATGGAATTCTCTTCAATTTACGATGCCTCCAAGCCCACGGAAAGACACAGGAGTTGCTGATCCAAGATCTTCTCTTCAAGGATGATGCTGCCCTTGTTGCCCACATAGAGCAAACCCTTCAACGCATCACATCTTGCTTTGCAGATGCCTCACGGCTGGTTGGCCTAGAAGTAACCCTCAAGAAGATGGAGGTTTCCCCCCAGCCAGCTCTCCATGAAGATTACAGACCACCAGACATCAGCATAGGCGACACATAACTGAAATCCACTGAGCAGTTCACCTATCTTGGTTGCACCATCTCATCTGATGCCAGGATCGACAAGGAGATAGACAATAGACTTGCAAAAGCCAACAGCTCCTTCAGTAGACTATACAAACGCGTGTGGCACAACAAAAGTCTGAAAAGCAAAACAAAGATCTGTGACTACAAGGCTGTTGTCCTCACCAATCTTCTCTACGGATCTGAGACCTGGGTCACCTACCACGGCCACACCCGCCTGTGTGAGCGCTTCCACCAGGGCTGCCTGCCTGTGCACCATCCTCAACATCTACTGGAGTGACTTCGTCACTAACATCGAAGTCCTAGAGCAGGCCGAGGTTCCCACCATCGAAACCATGATCTTGAAATACCAGCTCTGTTGGGCTGGGCATGTTTTCAGAATGGAAGACCATCGCCTTGCAAAGATCTTCATGTTCGGTGAACTCTCCACTGGCCATCGAGAGAGAGGGGCTTCAACGAACCGATTCAAGGACAGCCTGAAGAAGTCACTCACCACCTGCAACATCAACCATAAGCAGTGGTATGACCTAGCTGCTGAATGTGTGTCCTGACGACATACTATCTACCAAGCTGCTGCCCAGTTTGAAGAGGACAGAAGAAATTCACTCAAAGATAAGAGACAGAAGAGGAAGGCTGATGCTGCCTCCACCACCATACCAGACATTAGAATATTCCCACAGACACTGCTCATGGTCCTGTCTCTCCTGCATCGGTCTGGTCAGCCACGAGCGAGCCTGCAGTCCATGATAACATGGACAAACTTCTTAAGTCTTCGTTTGCAAAGCCAAGCCATGATGAACTGTATTAATCCCATAAAGGAAACACGAAGACACATAACCAGTGAGCACACACAGACTCGGAGCAGTGGGCTGCCACACACATTGGGGCACCCGGAGAGCAAACACGGGTTAGGTCCCTTGCTCATGGGCATTTCAGCCATTAATGTGGAGGAAGGAAAGGTGCAGCTTACTTCCCCACCCCATACATCTTCCCTGCTGGTCCGGGAATCAAGCCAGTGACCTTTCGGTCCCAAAGCTGTGACTCTAACCGTTAGGTTACGGCTGCCCCAAATGCACTGTTTATTAACAATAATCTGACTGTTAGATCTTTACATGCACATGTTATCATGTTATATTTGTCATGATTCTGCTCAGCGGCGCCACTTGGGGCCGCTGTTGCAGGTTGTGGCGGTACTCTTCCCCGCCCTCCATCTTGTTCTGCTAATGGCGGCCCGACTTGGCGCCAATCTAGACCTGTCTATATAATATCTATGGTTGCTGTTTCCTGTTGCTGGTTCAAAGCGATAGCATAGCATAGCATAGCATTGAGATCGCTTAAACTCAAGGTTGGAATTCATAGGATCAATTCTGAGAATTGAGAAACTAAAATTATAGTTCATGTTCATAGTCAAGTTGAGTTCCCTGTTCCTAGCTCTAGTTTCCAAGTTTCATGTTCCTAGCCCCTAGAGAGCTCCAGTCCTTGTCCGTTCATTTGTTCATGCCTGTTTTGTGCCTCGTCACATTTTTGTTTTCATGCCTGTTTTCGTGTCAGTGTTTTATTTTGTAACGTCGTGTTCCCTGAGTTCTTAAATAAATTCCTTTTCTGTTCCACCTAACGCTGTGTTGCTCACTCCCTGCAAATGGAGACATTCATGTCCTCTGCCCCCTATTTTGACAATATTTATGAATCGATCGCAGTGAAGCACAAAAATCAATGCTATGCATATAGTGTAAAATGAAAATTATTACAGAGTAATATCCACATGCTACATTGTTTTTTATGGTAACATAGGTTTAAGAATGCTCATTCACTCATGTGCCCGGAGCCTCTATCCGCCGATAGTGCGTGAAGACAGATTGCACCCTAAACAGTTCGTCAGGCCACTGCATGTTAAACGAACACACAACTGTTTACCCTCACATCCACACCAAGAGGCAATCTAAAACATCCAGTTAGCCTAATGTGAATGTATTTGGGCTGTGAAAGGAAACCAGCATACCTGAAGGAAATCCACACAAGCACAGGGAGGACATGCAAACTCCACACAGTATTGGTGTCGCTGAGCAGGGGACACGAAGCCTCATTCTTGCTGTGGGGCGAACATAACTGGTGGCTTAGTGGTTAAGGCTCTGGTTTACCAATCTGAAGGTTGGAGTTTCCATCAAGCTGCCATTGCCTTAACCCTTGAATGCCAACTTAAATGCTCATTATCACATTAAAATAATAAATGTAAGTTGCTCTAAATGAGTGTGCCTGTTAAAATGCCGTAAATGTAAACCAGTGCCTACCATTCCTATTTTCCATTTGTCTTTTACCCAGAATTCCAACTATCTATTAGTATTGCATGTCATTCTGTAGTGACATGACTTTGTGTTGTCACTTGTGTCTTCATACCATGTTTCATTGAACCACCACAACGCGGAGTCTTAAAATAAACGTTATACTTTATGTAGTTCTAAGCTATGACATCTGGGATTCTGTGTGACAGCATGCTTGAAGACAGGTGGGTTTTTATGTGGATTTGTGTTACACTTCAAATTACGATAAGCATAAATGAAAGTGGTTTTACTCAATTAATCTTTTTAAATGATCAGTTCAATATAATATTTATTCTAAATGATTCGCTCTCAGCACACAGATCAGATTGCTTATTGAGTCAGAGGTCAATTTGGATGTATTCAGTCCCCACTAGTGTCACAATGTTTATTGCTATGATGGAGTCAGCAGTAGTGAGAGGTGGAGAGAAGGGAAAGTGAATTTTAGGAATAATCTAAATAAAGCTTCTGCTTCTGTAGTGGAATCTAAAATGTGGAGCATCACCCTGCAGGAGCTTCACTGACTGAGTGAATGAGACATGTCTTCAACTAGCACTTCCCTTTAAAAAAGCAGATTGTGAGAAATAGGAGTCTATTAAGAGCAGCATGAAGTATGAAGGCTTGTGTGTGTGTGTGTGTGTGTGTGTGTGTGTGTGTGTGTGTGTGTGTGTGTCGGGGCTCTTTTGTGTCCTGTTTTCTGCTTGTAGTTGATAATATACTGCAGTCAGATGAAGAATGGACATAGGCACGCTGTTCCCATCGAGTCCCATTGATTTTCCTCTGTTCCAATGATTGATTTTCTTCCTGACCATTAATCCCACTCTCACTACACCTCCCTCTCATTGGCTACACCACAATCTTGCTCAGTTTGCTTCTTCACTAATAAAAAACCCTGAAAATAGGTATTGAACAGAAGTCTGCCCAGAGTCTGTTTACGGTGCTCATATTTATTTATGTCTTACGTTTGTTTCTTAATATACACCTGAGTAAAAAAAAATACAAATTTTATATATATATATATATAATATATTTATATATTTTTTCCCCCTGCAATCCTGTGAGAGTCATTACGCTGGTCTGTTGTGCTCAGTATGAAGTGATCGTTCACAGGATGGGTTACAATTTAATGCAACATTGCTTAGTAGATGCTTTTGTGGAAAATACAGCCCTCCAATAATTTCATAGACTCCATGAAGCTGCAAAAGTTAAACACATCTCTCAAAGTCCGGTTTGAGATGAAGTGTGGATAGTGATACTGATGGTGAAAATAAGAATTACAGTTGAACCTCGGTTCAATGGACCCCGATACAACGGATGTCGGATGCAATGGACAACCCCACGGTCCGCAACTTCGGATTTTGTTCAGTGGGTGCCATGAGCGTGCCAGTGTTTACAAGCCCGATCGGACTTTGTCCAGTCGGTGTCATGAGCGCGCCAGTGTTTACAAGCCTGAGCTGTGATCTGTGCTGCGTGCTGTTTTCGCCAGTGTTTGTGAAGAATTTGGAGTTAAAAAACAAACGGTAAGTGATATTAGAAAACCAAAAGAAAAGTTACAAAAGTTTGCTGTGCAGTTTGATGTTGGTTCTAGTAAGGGTAATGTACGTGCTCGTATGACCATGAACGTACACGATATGGAGATAATGTCCACCGCTGATAGGCTTGCTCACCACATGGGAATAAACTGTAAAAGCTTCCACCGGTTGGTTATGGCGTTTTTGAAATCGTCACAGTATATGTAATAACGTGGAGCAACTAGCGCGTAGTGCAACGACGGTGCTGTTGAGCCTTTCAGGCACCAGTTAAATGAATTACTGCATTATGTATTACAATATGTATTACATGTATTTACTGTACAGGTACAATATAAATTTGTTATTTGGGTGTTAAATGTTCAGTACTACTGTGCTTTTACAGAACTTTGAGGTGATTTTACTTGTATTCAGTATGTAGTATAAGCCCCGCCCCCCGAAAAATAACACTTCACTCTAACAGATTATTCACTCTATCAGACACCCCATCCCCCCTTTTAGTCCGTTGGACCGAGGTTCAACCGTATATATGAAATATTTGCAGAAACATGCTAACGACAATCGAGCCTACTGTTGACGAAAGTCAGCAATGGTTCTTTTGCATCCCTCTCACCACAGATAGTAAGAGACATGGACGGCCTTTGATAACCCAGTTAGCTGTACTGGGGGGACAGCATTGACAACCCACCGATAGTGGGGCTTGAACCCCCGACCTGATGTCTACATCCCAGTTTAAACCATTACTACACTGTGCTAGAACTATTAGCAGACAAAGAAAAAATGGATTTGACAGCATCATAACATTAAAAAGCTTAAAATATGTCAGTTACAAATGAAAAGGAGGAATTAGGGACATTAGTTTTTCCTGAAAGTCCCTTAACGAGAATGTAGAAATCAATGTGAGCTTGCTAATGAGCTCGGCAGTGTGCTAGAAAGAGCGGGTGGCTTCCTCGGGATTTATATTTACAAGCTGAGCAAAAATAAACAGAATATTTTGCCATAGTATGTCTGAAATATCACTTACCTGATATTAATTGCTTTGTTTATAGAGCTTTCAAAGCCATGTCACCTTTCCAATAGGAAAAGGCTGGGGTTATTTTTTCATTTCATTTTCCGATCCACTTTATCCTTTATTAGTTTTACGGGGAGGGCAAAGGTGAGATATACCCAAAGAGCATGCCAGACTATTATAGGGCCACCATCAACAGACAGCCCTTTACACTCACACCTACAGGTAATCAAAAACATCCAGTCAGGTTGATGTGCAGGTCTTTGGACTGTAGGAGGAAACCGGATCATCCAGTGGAAACCCACACAAGCACAGGGAGAACATGCAAACTCCACACCAAAATGCCCTCACTGGGCACAGCCTGAACTCAGGTCCTTCTTGCTGTGAGGCAGAAGTGCTAACTCCTGAACCCAGGCTGGGATTACCTCCTGTCAAATCAAAGCTTTGTTGATATTCAATTCAACATCACTTTTGTTTATATGATGCTGCTTTAAAAACACATTTACGTGCAGCAGTAATTGAGAATAGATCATTTCGAGTGAACAGATATCTCCTAAATTATGTTAAAATACAGATAAAGAGGATACACAGATTCAGAATAGGTCTGCACATCAGGACTGGGGTTCGGAGTGTACAAAGCAAAAAAAGTCAGACAAATCACTGGGAAGGCTTGCCACATTTCTGCAAAATTTCAATACTTACTAAAGCCCCCACCCCCCTCCAGAAGGAACTGTAACTGGCCCAAGTTATTCAGATATAGTAAAGGTAGATATATTTTTCTTATTCCTCTTACATTCTTGCCTGGAAAACAAGTCAGCCAGGGTCCCATTTAACTGTAAACTCAATTCCCAATCATTTCCTCATTATTTAAATGTGCAGTATAATATTCAGTGGATTAAATTTTTATATTCCTGAACTGTCCTGCAGCGGAACACATTAGGTCCAAGTTGATATTATTTATGGACTTCTTATTTCATTTCCTATTGTATATTAAACTTTGGGTAAAAGACATTTAACTTATGTGAACTGAATAGAAAGTAGTTGTATGATCTGATTTTCTCTACTGTAAAATGTTTTGGCAGTTCCCAGACCCCTGTGGGACCACAGATTGATTTTGAGAACCTTTGAGAACACACACACACAAAATCGATGTTGTCACAAAGTATGTAACATGTAATATAAAATATAGTATATGGGGATCATGTATACTTTTTTTTATTATTATTCTCTGTCTGTGATGATGAAATCCAAAAAAATATTATACAATGCTTAAAAAGATAAAATGATTGTAAGGAGGTTTTGCTGAATCTGATAATATAGTGGTACAGTATCATACGATATGCTACAACATGATCATTCAAAGCAAGCAAGCATGAAAACTGGACATGCATACTTTTTAAAATATAGTCATGACAGGGTTAAAGTCTTGCATTTTTTTCTATTGTAATGATTGCATATGCAGCTTTAACAGAAGCAGTGATTCACAAGATGGAGCTCTGATAGTAGCCATTACACCATTACGCTTAATACAGTTCTATTACATGGTTCCTCGGGCAATTTCTTGCATATTAGTGAGAAGGATATGAAATGTAGACATCAAAGTAATTTCTTGGATAGCATGTCCTCGAAATATCAAATAGTTAAGATATAGAATAGTGTGTTAAAATTAGAATAGAGTATTACAGAAGAAAACCTGATAGTAGCTTAACTTATTTATAAATTATTTGCTGGCCATTATTTATTATTATGTTTTTGCTGTTCAAATTTTACACCGCTGCAAATTTTATTCTTAATCCTCGGCCTTTGTCTAAGCCAATTGTGAGAAACCTGTTTTAACCTTATATCACTCAAGACTGGTGTACTTTAAGGTTGGCACTGCTTCACAGCAGTGTGTGTGTGTGTGTGTGTGTGTGTGTGTGTGTGTGTGTGTGAGAGAGAGAGAGAGAGAGAGAGAGAGGGGAGGGGGTTGACTTGTGTGTTCATGAGAAGTTAAGGTGAGTGTGTTTGTGTGAAGAGACTCTGGGGAGCAACACTTCAGACAGCTAGGTTCTCAGCTCACATCCATCTGGGGGTGTGTATTAGTGGACTGGGCTTTCACTGGTGTGTACAATGACTTTGTACAAGTTTTTCACTTCAGAGGAAAAAAGATTTCTGACAGCTTTTAACTCCCATCTCTCCAGACATGGATTGAAAGAATGTTTTTGAGCTCAGCATGAGCAAAAGAAAGTTTTAGAATGGTGAGTTGAGTACGACTCCCACGCAGATATGACTTTGAGGACAGACTGTATGCATGTATTGTTAATTAAATTGTTGGATGAGTCCCTCATTCTTCATTGACAAAATTAAAGGAAGTGTTTCTTGTGATATTATCAAATTGGGGGAAAACTATCCAATTGAGCATGAAAAATGCACATATTTAGCCATATTGGACACTCTAGTTGCTGTGAGGTTCTTTTTCCTATAGTTAACATACATACATTTCAGAATTAGTCAAAACTTTGGTATCAAATTAGGTACATAAAGTCAAATCATATCAAATCATTTAATTATCACGAAAAAATAATCAGTATTTTGTGCTGTGTTTTATTTTTTTAAGTAGGCATTGTTCGACATTTTTGAGAGTTAATTATGGAATATCATACACGCAGTACTGCAGTTAAATTTCAACAACGGGGCGAATCTAGGATTTCGGGAAGGGAGAGAGGGTTCACCAGGTGATGGCTAGCTTTAACTAGAAGATTTCAATTTACAACATATCACTTCCATCCAGAGCTATAGAATTTTTAATTGGCTGAAATAATATATGAAAGTAATTATGATTTTCAGACCTGAATCAAGGATATTGGTTAGGAGATTCCACAGGGGTGGGGGCTTGGTAATTACTACTTTTATTTGGGGGTGAAAAATTGGATTTTTACCATTGGGCCCGGGCGGGGGAGGGGGCTAATTTTGATAATCTATATATGTGATTTTGTGTGTGATATTGTTACAATTCTATAAACAATAAAAAATTATCAGTTACATAACATTTCAGACGAAACAGCTCGAGGAAACAGTTCACCAACACGCCACAGTTACAGCATCATTTAGCTGGCTTGCTAGCTTACATTGACTTTGCTTTCCTGTTAGTTAATGTGCAGGTAGGTGGTTTTTCCTGCTTGGCATTGCTGCATGTCACACCTCCTCCGGTGCCCACAGGTCAGCTGCAGGGTCATCAGCTAGGAACCACCATTTTTCGATGTTTCGCCCCTTTAATCAATAGAACATCTCCTAGTGGCAGAGCAGTGACATGGTCGTCTCCCTGTCACCCCCTGCAGCTGATGGGTGTTACCCCCTGCGGCTGTTGTTGGGGTTAAGGCCCTCTGATACTTGCACGATTTTGTGGCACGACTTACCACGACTCGAATCATGGTAAGTCGCAAACTAGTCATGAACCGGTGTGAACTGTGCATGAACCCGTTGTGACTGCGTGCCATGTTCAAATGTTCATGTGAAATGTTCAAAATTTTGGTCACAACAAAATTTCGTGACCAGGTCGTGAACTATGCGCAAACTGTTCGTGAATTCGTCGGGATGATGCGGGGGATGTGTGAACTTGTCGTGATCTTAATGCAGTGACGCAATCGCGATTTTCTGAGAGGAATGTCCCTTGCCTCACACCGTAGTTGCAATCTGTTATCCAGCATGTGTGTGTGTGTGTGTGTGTGTGTGTGTGTGTGTGTGCCTGATACAAACAAGACACAAGACAGCAGAGTAGGCTGTTCAGCTTCTCCCTCTCTCTCTCTCTCTTTCCTTCTATTTTTTCTCCTGCTCTCTGATATGATGAGTAAACATATGACAGTTCTTTACATTTCTACACTCCATGTTATCACACTGTGCGTTTGTACCATAAAATAAATTTGTTTATAAAAGTTAAATGAACCCTGTGAAGTTTTAATGTTTAATTTCTAAATAATTTCTGTTATAAATATATTTACACTTAGTATATTAAATAATTTAAAATAAAATATGCACAAACAATTATTTTATGATTATTTATACCATTTTGAATTTTAATGAACAAAATTCTAAAAGTAAAATAATTGACAAAATAATAGTTTTGCAGTTTACAATTTACAATTAGAATAAAATTCAACAACAACAACAACAATAATAATAATCGACACCACCCTCTGGGATTGCACAATCTTGTTGTGCCAATGCGGGAAGCATGTAAACTATATGCGAACTATGCGTGAACTCGTCATGCCAGTTCGTGTCAATGTTGACACTGATGGGCACTCATTCATGAACTATTCGTGAACTCGTAGTGAACTAGTCGTGAAAAGTGCAGGAGCCTCCCGGTTCGTGCCGCAAAATGGCACAACTTACCACGACTCGAGTCGTGGTAAGTCATGCCACAAAATCGTGCAAGTGTCAGAGGGCCATTAGTTGTTCTTTCCCCAATTCTTGTCTTTCCTCGTCAGCCAGAGCCAAAAGCTGCTCTTCTCGGCCTCCTCTGCCAGATCTTTAATGGCATTACTTAGGCCACCAGCTTGTTCTTTCTTGCTGGTTTCTTGGTCTCTGCTTGTGGATCTCTTCTGTGTGAGGCGGTGGGGATCGGGTCTTGGTGCTCATGTAGGGGGCCAGCCTCCACCAAGGGGCTTTCTTCCTCTGTGCCATCTGCGCTTTCAGCAACGTTGGAACCATGTAGTACTTCAGATAAAAATTGGCCCTCCTGCATTCTTTACCTTTATAACACAAGCGTTTACATTTTAAGCCAAATGTTATTCCGCTGAAACTTTCATTGGTGATGTCACTGACACTATTGCAATTGCCATTTCAAAATGGAATGGAATTTTATGTGGCAAACACTGAGCTGTGGAGTTATACACACAGTGAAGCGTCCTGGTGCGATTTTAGGAAACAGAGACACTCTTAGAACAGAACTAAACAAATTAAATTAGTAGACCAGAAATAACTGTTCTGAAATTTAGAGTAATACTTTAAAGTAATATGAATAATACTGGTTCTGAACTTTTTAAAAAGCAAGAGAATAGTTATACACAATTAGATGAAATGCTGGGCTTGGACTTTCAAGTGTGTGTGTGTGTGTGTGTGTGTGTGTGTGTGTGTGTGTGGTTTTATGGGCGATCTCACAAACCTGCATGTGAAATAACTAAGAAAAAATATTCTGAATAAGGTAGAATAATGGGTTAAGTCACAAGTAGTCCGTGATCATCAATCAGCCCTAAGACTGAGTTAGTAAATGCAGTTTCTATGCCAGTCCTTATGACTTTACAAGATTAACATGGGCTAAATTACAAACTCCTGCCTCTGCATACAGTAGAACATTAGATTAGAGCAGTGGTCACCAACCTTTTTGATACTGAGAGCTACTTCTTGGGTACCGATTAAGGCGAAGGGCTACCAGTTTGATACACACT
>JAQNCB010000014.1:10808319-10819442 GCA_030068295.1 Euristhmus nudiceps
CAAGATCATCACGAATCCACAAAGTTCCATCAAGATCATCACAAATCTACAAAGTTCTCTCAAGATCATCACGAATCCACAAAGTTCCCTCAAGATCATCACGAATCCACAAAGTTCCCTCAAAATCATTACGAATCCACAAAGTTCCCTCAAGATCATCACGAATCCACTAAGCTCCGTCAAGATCATCACGAATCTACAAACTTACCTCAAGATAATCACGAATCCACCAAGTTCCCTCAAGATCATCATGAATCCACCAAATTCCCTCAAGACTATCATGAATCCACAACTTTCCCTCAAGATCATCACAAATCCACCAAGTTCCCTCAAGATCATCACAGTTTCATCCCACAGCTCCCCACACGCCTCATGATTCTATCAAATCGCGGAAATCATGGACATTGTACCCCAGTGTAAACCCATGGTAACAGGAGATGACGAGACCAATATATAAAAGGTAATCTTGTGTCCTTAAAATAAAGTCAAAGTGACTCATATACAATCCAATTCTATACACCCCTGGACACACACACACACACACACACGCACACACACGCACACACACGCACGCACACACACGCACACACACGCACACACGCACGTTGGTGATCCTCTGTCACTTCCTTCCAAAGTTATAACTATAATAAATCGGACGGATGGATGGAACCCATTTCTATAGCCCAAACTATGCTCACCTTCAGTAACGTCGGGAGCTAATGAAATGTACTATAAAATGTGAATCCTTTATACATTATCTTTTATCTTTAGATGTGTTTCCTGCTCCATCTTTTAACATGAGCAGTATTAGTTCAATTCGAGTGTAGAGTTTAACTGGTTGCGGAAGCAGAACTGAAACAGTTAACCATCAGTAATTGTGTCAGGAAACCGTTGTGTGATTTTACTCCGAGAAAAGGTCCGATCCATAAATTGATCAATCACACAAGTTACTTAAATGCACATTATCTTATAGGCCCAAAATGTGTTTGATCACTCAGGCAGAAAATCACAACGCTGAAAACATTTCGGTGCACTGCTCCTGAACATTAATGCTCATTACCTCCTCTCTGTGTTTCATTTAATTAGCCACGAGTGACACAACACACAATTTCAGACATTAGAGCATGTGGGGAAGCAACACATTTGATTAGTTGGGGAGTGAGAAAAAAAAAAAGTGAGGACACACAAGAGGAAAGCAATTTTATGAGGAAAGATATAGCGCCATGGCTAAAAAAAATTACAGCTTTCCAACTATCTACAGACAGAATGGAAAGAAAAAGAGAGAAAAAATACAGCAGCTATATCTCTACATAAAAGCCTATTAGATGAGAGGATTTCTAACTGTTAACTCCAAAATTAAATATTTTGTGACAAGTGCGCTAAAGATGCAGGGGAGCTTTTCAGGAAAAATCTTTTGTGCGGGGTATTTTCTAAAGCATTCAATTTAATGCAACACATGATTAAGCAGTTTATTAGACTGCCTTGAAGCTTAAGTCACATTTTAATAATAAAAAAAAAGCGGTGCTTGGAAAATTTATGAACTATTCAGGGTTAGGAACAGCTCCAATTGAATGCCTTTGTCTTCAAACTCATTATATTATTGAACTCGATCACGCTTCTGTGTTTGAGCGCCACGAATCTTGGTCTTGCAGCTGGACACACACAGGAGCAAGACAGATGCAAATAAATAATGAGGGGAGAAAAGTGCAGGTAGCACAGCACAACCCCAAGAAAATTACCCAGACATTCTGGAATTTTATCATAGGACAAAAAAAAAAAAAAAAAAAAGAGGAAAAAAAAAAGTCAGACATCAAACAGAAACATGAAAGGCACAAGAAGGGCGATAAGATGCTTTTGATGTTTGTGGAAGAAGCCAGAGGGGAACAGCTTTGCCAAAAGTGAGGGGACAAAACAGAACATAAGGATCTCTATTCATTCCAATTTTGTCCTATTTCTGGAAAAAAAAAGTCAATCTCTATTTGTCGGACGGACTGCGCTATTAAAAAAGTGCTGCAGCACAGAAGAGCTCTCTAATGCACACTCTCTATCTGCAAACCTGAGGTCTAAATCTCGCCCCATCCTAAGCACAGATCAATCCAATACCGTCGATTTAAAAACCCCACTGCATCTTGAGAGCAGAAGAGAAAGGACAGTGCTGATTTCTACCTTTCTTCTTTGCTTCGCACTTTGGGGTTGGCGTCTGAAATATCCAGGCTTTTACTGAAAACAGATTTACTACAGCAGGACAGAAAGAACAGAGATGGTAATTACAGCACTATCCCAAGCTACGTTTATAATTACTGCTCGCTTCTAGAACATGCTGTGACTTCATATAACACGCAGGCCCACTGCTGTAATCGCATTCCTCATCTGAGTGGTAATCATTATCAGTAAAATCATTATGGATGGCTGCAAAAGCATCGCCAGTGGGAAATAAGGGTGAGATTTATGGAAACACATAATGGTGAAAACAAAATGAGATCAAGACAAATAAAAGGGATCACGAACACAGCATAGAGGTACAGTTAATGTTTACAGGATACTCTTCATCTTTATGGCTTTACATCCTTAAAACTTCGGTGTAATATTACAGCGTTCAATAGCGTTAGATCGACTCAAATTGCGCAGCTAATGAAGGATGCACTCTGTGCACTCTCTGAGTGTTTCTATCCTCTGATACCTCTGTCCGTGCTGGTTCATGTCGATAGCTCGCCGTACAGGCACAGGGGATCCTCCCTCTGTTACACTCAGTACCTCCATGGACTTGCGCTCCGGTCTCCTCTTGTTGTGTCTGGTCAGCAGAGGAGAGTCCACTCGCTTCCTGGGAGGGTCTGTGAGAAAGCAAGACAATCCATAAGTCCAGAGCAGGAAATATGTGGACATGTCTGCTAATGAGCCTGAGGGAAGTAAACCGTATTACCAATCTCATTACGCGGAGGCAGGTTCTGGTCCTCGTGGCTGGGATACCGCTCCTTACGGTCCAGCAGAAGGAAGTAGATCATCTTCTCCTGGTTGTCACTAGGAAGAAGAGATTGGAAATTTGTTTCAATGTTTGTAAGCACCTGGTATTACTGTCTGTAACAGGCTTTATGAATCTACAGACTGGGCGAAACAGATATCAGGCCTGGGATCACATCTTCAGATCAATGTAGGGTTTTTTGTCCCCTCTAGGAAGGTTGTGTTTTAGTCGGCCTTGGTTTGTTTGTTAGCAACTTTACACAAAAAGTTATAAACTGATTTTGATTATATTTTTGGAGAGGACGAGTTGGGCTTCAGTAGCACTCGATTAGATTTTGGTCTCGATTTGGATCACATTCCGGATCCTGGAATTTTTTTCATATTTTTTTTATTATTGGGGGATGGGGGTTCCAGTAAAACATCTACAAAACATGTTATGTTGCTCAGATGTGAAAAATACAGAGGTGAACATAGCAGAAAAGAAAATGAGGGGAAATTACTTGCCTCAGTGGAGGTTTGCACTCTCTGATGGATTTTTGTTGGTTTGTTTTGTTGCTGTTGTACAAAACAAGTTCAAAACAATCAAAACAATCCACCTATTGTTACCAACAAATATTCTGATATGAACCTGATACTGGTTTCTTTTTATTTCTGACTGTTAGGAAGGCTCGGCTTTACTAGAACATTTATAACAGCTGGCGCTGCTGATTCCCTTTACCCTATAAACTTTAATACCTCGAAGTGAGAATTTCCCGATACTCATAGAAACAAACACTTCACAGTTAAATTCATTGGGCTTCCCAGAATGGTATTTAAAGAATCATATGGTTAAAGATTGAAAGATGAACACTAACCCGGTGTGTTTGTGTGAATAGTTTCAGGATTTTCAAGAAACGATGTCTTATTAAAGGCATTTGGGATAAAATGGAAATTTAACTAAACATACTGCTTGGAAATAAAGTTTACGATTATACTGTCATCAAATCCAAATGAGACAAACATAAGGGAGGGAAAAAACAAGTATAAACAATCCATAATTGTAGGTTTGGGAAGAGAAACTAAATTAATTAAAGTTAATAAAGATGACGTTTACAAACTGGAGCAATTCAGCGTGATAAACAGTTTTAAACTGTGAGAAATAGCCTTGATGTCAAAATTTAAAGTTCAAGTTATGAATCTGGGAATAAAATCAGTGTGAAATGAACATATGTGAGTGGCTTCAGTCATAAATGCCTGAAATACTTGCAAAAAACTATAAAAAATACAAAAAAGAAAACCACTTAACAATAAATTCCTCCTGGTGAGACTATAAAACAAAGCCAAGGCCTTCCGAGTTGGTGTGGGAATGCAGTTAAGACAGAGCGCATGAAATTACAAGGTACGGGGTAAAAGCGAATTCATAATCACAGTCTGGCGAAATCACACTGGATGCATCCATCAGCCACTTTAGTAAGGTGGGTGTGCACAGCCGAGTGCACAGGTGGTAACTGTGGGAGGTTTGGGGGATGAAGGATGAAAGAGGGTGAATAGGCTTCACTAAAGGTGCTGTGAGCTTAATAGCCGTGAGAAACAGAACCATAAAGCATTTCTATGCTTGCATATGGCGTCTCGAAGCAAATATTGTTCAAGGGAGCTTGGAGGAGCTTTAGAGAAGAGTTAGTCTGAGACGGAGGACTAAGTGAAATAAACCAGTGAGTCTTTTCTACCTAATATTGACTTTAGGACTTTTCCATCAATTATATTTATAACTTATGATTATATTCAGAATTTTCTGGGTTCTAATTCAGTTATTAAAAATCATTTGAGGTCAACAGTAAAAGAAAAAAACTCAATTTAAAGGCTTCTATTCACCAGTGAATAGCCTGTGTGTTTTATTCCTGATTATCAGTTCAGATTTCAAGATTCAAGAGTTTTATTGTCACTAGCAAGAAATTACATTAAGCAATTACTGGCAGTGAAATGCTTAAATCTCAAGTTCCCAACAGTGCAAGAAACACACAATTGCAATCAAATTAAATAGAATAAAAATAATAAAATAATATAATAAAATAAAATAGAATAAAATAGAATAAAAAATATTG
This sequence comes from Euristhmus nudiceps, assembly GCA_030068295.1. NCBI lineage: Eukaryota > Metazoa > Chordata > Actinopteri > Siluriformes > Plotosidae > Euristhmus > Euristhmus nudiceps. The sequence goes on from JAQNCB010000014.1 coordinate 10,813,359, forward strand.
AATGTGAATAAAAATATGAATGTGATAAAAATATCAATGAGATAAAAATATGAATAGTTTTTATATTTTTAATAGAATTTAGGCTGAATACTAAGGCTTCCGGTGAAACCTCTCCAGCTCACTGCCTTATTACCACTTATTCACCTGTTTTACATCTTGTTATGGTTCTGAGTCTGTTTAAAATGGCAGTTATCAAGACTATGTGACTAGAAGTATGAGCTAAAGTAGAAAAGTTGGAGATCAAATGTTAATAAACAGAAGAAGGCAAACAATTTCAAAAGGAATAAAAAAGATAGCAATGTTTACCGATATCATCGTACCCGGTGCAGGGGTCACTGATACTCACATACAGGAGTCAGCAAGTGGTTTCAGAAAAATGCTGCAGGTGATTCCATTTTCCAAGTACACTATATTTCATTCCATTTTATTTCCAAATACACTATATTTCACTATATGTTTATTTAATATTTCTGGTAAGTGAATGGGACCTTTAAACCTAAAATTCAGGGATTGATAATGAAGATTAGAAAAAGAAACAGCTACACTTTGGTGGAGCTTTGAAGAAGCGCAATACCTAACAGAATTTGGTAACTGATCAAGCTTGATGCTTTTGGTACAAATGTTTCTGAGCAGCACAAGTCACCGTGTCCATTAATCACAGACAACCCAGGAAACCCAGATTGTGTTGTTAACATTTATGATGCACATTCATGCAAATTTACCCTTGGATTTATTTACGGTATGTATTTATTTATTAAAGAAAATTATACTGCATCGGTTCGACAAGACAACTTGCTATCAGTTAAAAAAAATGTCTCTGAGGACCTCCGCGTTTAGACATCGCGTAAATCTATTTAGAATTTACTTTTAAAGGTAAATTTATGTAACATAAATGTAAAAGACAATTAAGGATAATTACCTAAAGGCTGATACGGTGATATACTAATGAGCTTATGGAGAGCTTTGAAATAAATGCAATCAGGGGTAAAGTTACAACAGTTTCAACAGGAATAGTCCTAGTTGTAATTTTCACATTCATTAGTGCAAACGAAGGATTCATTTAACAATATTAACTTCAATGTAATTATTCTGCAGCTTATAAAATGCCACTTGATCGTGCACATTGCACCAACAATTAGTCGTAATGCAAACGTTGATAAAGCCAGAAGATACTAAAATAAGGACAATAATTTGTGGCTTCTGGTTATGTGATCACTTACAGATAAAAGTAAGAGTTTTCATGTCATTATTAAACATTATGGGCAGTGGTGGCCCGGTGCTAAGGTGCTGGGTTATCAAAGGTCGGCCATGTCTCTCACTGTCTGTGGTGGGAATCTGTAAAAGAACCATTTCTGACTTTCATCAAGAGTAGCTGCATAGCCGTCAGCGTGTTTCTGCCCTGCGATGGCCTGGCGAGCTGTCCAGGGTGTGCTCCGCCCTCGCCCAGAATTGGCTGAGATGGGTGCCAGCCTCCTCACGACCCTAATTAGGATTATGCGGTTCATAAAACGAATGAATATTAAACATTATTACGCTTTTTACGTTTTATTTTATTGTAATTTTACCTTCGTTGGATTATTATATACAGCCAATTATATACTGTATACAGTATCATGAGGAGAGACCATGAGAACATGCAAACTCTTCACAGAAATGCCCAAACTCAGGACTCCTGGACCCAGAACCTTCTTGCTGTGAGATGGACATGCTAACCACTAAACCACTGTACCACCTATTTTAAATATCACAGAATTTATATTTGTACTGTTATCGTGATGAAAAGTTGGATGAAATGATTTTAAAGGCACGCGCTCATGAAAACATGTTAAATTTAATGAAAAATTCTACGAAAAAGATACCTTGAGTGTTTTCTAAAGCTTGTGTACCTTAACGTGACAACATCGACAATAATTTTAATTGAGTAAATTAGAATCTCCTGATAAGCAGAAGCCAAAAGATGTGTGGCAAAGTTCCTTACCTTATAAGGAAAGGGGCCTGACCTCAGGTAGGTAGGTGGTGTTACATTTAGCACCATGCATGTGCGATTCATGGTTTTTATGGGTCCAAGGAACATCTCAGTAGGTACTATGCTCTGGTAAGTGTGTGCAGCAGTCGTCTAAGGTGTGGTTTGATGTGTCTAGTGCTTATGCAAGGTTAAGGCTTTCGATTTCCTTTAAACTCTCTTGGTAAGATTGTTCAATCAATTAGAGTGACATAACCAACCTTTACTGGGAATCCAGTCTGAAACCCCCCAGTGGGTTTCCACATTACATCCTGAGCCCCCTTTAAACCCAACCCCCCACCCCTCCACCCACACCTTTCTTTGCGTTACTTACTCATCCGACAGCAGGTCTTTCATCAGTTTGTTTTTGTCTCGGAAGCAGCCGAGAGAATGCATGCTCTCCAGCACGTCTGGGTCGATGTCTTCAGCCGAGGGCAATGTGCGGATTGCCACCTTCCGTGGAACGGGTTGCTCGGGCTCCGGCTCGTTCTTTCCCGCACTATGAATGAACGTATGGAAATGACAGGGGAAAGAATTGGTGTAATATCACTCCACTTGTAATATTAATGCAGATTATCTTAATGCATTGCTTTTCCTTTATTTTATATTTAGCTTTTTTTTTTTATTTTATTTTATTTTTGCTATGACTGCACATGGTATACATTATGTATGCATCCAGTTAGCTCTCTTTAAAATAAATTATGAGGATAAACAGGGCTAAGTAGTGGTAAGAAGGGAGAAAGAGGGAAATGAGAACACTTGTCGAAGTTGCATCAGCTCACTGAGAGTCTGTGGTCTTTAATAAAGCTCTGAACAGCAGGAGGAAGAGACAAACACTGAGCCGCAGGAGGCTTATGGCTCTTTCGCAGACATACATGCACACAAGCACAAACAAAGGCATTTTTCCTGTCTTCATTATTAAACCTTTCAACACCATTTATCTTGGCAGCCGACATGCATCTAAATATATAATGGGTCAAAATAAGGGTTTGCAATTTCATCCTGAGTAATGGAATTACTTTAAGCCAGTATAAAGCAATATACGTTTTGTGACTCAAATATTTCATATGAATGAAAATATTCTAAATAAAAAAATAAATAGTATTTCAACTAAAAATTGTCCTAGCAAAAACCTCTCAGAAATAAACAGCAGTTATTTTGGTTGGCGTTTTTATTTCTTATAAAGTAATTTAATGTCATGGTTGAACAAAATATACTTTGTTAGCTTTGCATATAACGGTCGAATGTACAACTTACACCTGTGCACCTTACAAATTTAATTAATTAATTTAGTTAAAATGTGTAATACTGTTTTCCGTTCCTTTCAGCTCACGCTGCCTTACAATGATAGCAACTTGAGTCTGTGGACGATCACCAGAAACTACATTACTGGATATTCCATCATTTTAATTATTACTCATTATGCTAATGTTGGTTCAGCTGTTTTGAGAAGAAACTCCAACTTTGCCCTTAATGTAGAGGAAAACTTGACATGAACAAGTTAACAGTTAACAAGTGGCCTTGTTCTTACAACTGTTAAAGCCAAATTATATTACAATGTACAGGGAACTGTTTAGGACGAGATGAAATTAGGTGCTGACAACACAAGGAACAGCTGAACAGAATGTGTGTCGCTTGGTATAAGATCATCTCTTAACCCTAGAACAGGGTGGAATTCTCCCAGTGTAATTGAGGTGGTTGTGTAACTCATATGTCTGGCAGTGTGCGTATAAGTATAAGTATGTTATTATATATTAATTAATTTAGGGTAAAATTCTCCCAGGTATACCTTCCATGTTAGCAAATTAGAGGGTAACCATTCTAGGGTTAAAATTGGATTGACCTTATTTAGACTGGAATAAAATAATTTAGTGTGATGGGGGAAATAAACAATTATAAATATATTTAGTGGTGATATATGGAGTTTAAGTGAATCAGATCATTTGGAATTAAACAATTAAACCAGGTCAAAGTGCCAAAGTGGGTTTTTAAGAGAATTCACCCTCAATACTGACCTCTTTTCTTAGATTTGCCTATGCAGTAATGTTCATTGGTCATAATAAGTTTATTGGCATTAATCCTTAAGCCTATATGGAGGACAAACCTGTCCATGACGGAAAAAAAAAAAAAAAAGAGTCCAAATCTGGAGGGTACAATATGTATTGTTTCAGACTAGCTGTGTGGGAATATTTCAGACAGCTCAAACCTGTCAGGTTTTGCATCAGTCTCACCATCTCAGTGATTTTATATTACTGATGCTGATTAAGCACAAAACATAATCACAGCATGCTCATATCCTCACTTTCTTTGGTTTTTGTTTTTTTTTTACTTTGTACTTGCCAACTTCCACCCACAAGAACAAACAAGATTCAGGACAATTTTTTTTTTTGGAAAAGGAAACAGAAACTGTTTTCAAACTTATTGTTCAGAAATGATATCAGCACAAGACACATTTCATCATTTTAATTCTCACCACTGGCTTTTAAATGGCTGCTTAATACAGTGATGCCATGGAATAATGGTATTTACATTCATGGCATCATTATACTGCAAAAAGGGTGTAAACTGAACATTACTAAATTGCAGACACACACACACACACACACACACACACACACACACACACACACACACACACGCACACGCACGCCCCCCCACGCAAAAATCACAAAATTGCAGTTGTATTTGAAGGTATTTGTAACTGATAGAACACATCAATGGACACCAACACACATACACATACAGTACACAGTACTACTTGAGACTGATTCATACTTACATGTACCATGTGTGCTTCTGTATCTGTTCTAACTGTAACAGAAGAAAACAGCATAAAACTACAATAAATTCATTTCCACCAATATCAGTAATTTACATTTAAATGGATAAAATTACATGCCCTGCGATGGCCTGGCGAGCTGTCCAGGGTGTACTATGCCCTCGCCCGGAGTTGGCTGAGATGGGCACCAGCCTTCCCCGCGAACCTAACTAGGAATAAGCGGTTTGGAAAATGAATGAATGGATAAAATTACAGAATTGTAATTGAACACACACACACACACACACACACACACACACACACACACACACACACACACAGGAGGTATTTTTATGTTGTCAAGCTGTGTCTCCTGCTGGCCAAGTCTAATTTCCCCCATCAGTATCCCCACCTTTGATCTTCAGGGTTTAACTGGAGACACCACCGAGACTCCAAGCCTGTCTACACAGCCTCTAATTAGACTGGAGAACGACAGCTTGCACTTACGGCACAAGCTCACAAGGGTCGTCGTTGTGTTATGTGTCAAGCAGAAAGATCGTAATGATATTAAACCATGACTTAATGATGCCAGGCTATAAATATGATCCTTCAATATAAGACACTGGCGTTTGGTGATAAAGCTGGGTTAGCGTCTTCGGCTGAGCCATGGGGACATCGTACAAGCTGATTAGAGAACAACAGGAGTCTGACGAGGTATCAGTAGCGCCATAACTCATCGACTCATCAGCTTCATCAGGGCGCATTATGGAAATGTTCTGCTATCGTTGCGAACACATTGTAGAGTGTGAGTGCCAGGGATGCACTCTGGGGTTCTATTTCCCCCCGAAGTGGTGAATCTCTGTCTGTGCTCTGCACTCGGATTGTGCTGCGCCATGAATTCTAAATATGTGGATGCTTTTAAATACATTAAAATGTGTGAATGTTGATTTCAATCAAGCTTTATTTCAGCATTGAGATTCCAGCAGCATTTACTGAGGCGTGACTCAGCAGTCAAATGCTGTTTCCAGATCCCTGGTTCAATCCTGAGCTCGATACTGTCTTTGTCTTATTGTCTTCTCATGTCCCGAGGATTCCTTTGGGTTTTTCACTTTCTTTTTAACTACCAAAACATGTCAATGAGTGTGTTCTGTACTGGGTAATTGCCCTTAGGTGTTCCCATCATGACCGTGAGCAGTATAAAGCAGTTACTGAAGAAAAAAAAAGATACCATTAATAAATAAGGCCAAAAAAAAAAAAAAACTTTGGTTCCGGTAACATTGCAGAATAATTTTGGTTAGGTAGGTCGGTAAATTTTTTATTTTAT
>JAQNCB010000014.1:11124810-11135210 GCA_030068295.1 Euristhmus nudiceps
CTGTGTGTGTGTGTGAGTGTGTGTGTGTGTGTGTGTGTGTGTGTGTGTGTGTGTGTGTGTGTATAAAACCTAGTATTGTAGTTTTTATCTTTACAGTCTTTCAAAGAGGAAATGGTTTATTGCAATTGACGTCCAAGTATTCTTTATTAATGGCTCTGAAAATCTAAGCATTCCACGTTATGCTGCAGTGGATAGTTAAGATGAGGGCTGCCCTATTTCTTTGCTTACTGTAAATATTACAACAAATCTAATAGACATATGTGTGATATCATCTATAACACTGCATAGTGGCATAAGAATGTTGGATTTCTTATGAATAGGACACACATTCTTTTACTGACTGTAGAATTATGAAGCTGATTGATGAGTACAGATATTAAAAAGGTCATTCTTCTTTGACATTCTCTATACTCTCTCAAATCCATTTATAAACCATATCCCTTCACCTATTTGAAATGCCTTTTATCTTTTTTTTTCCTTTTTCATCATACTGTAGTAGAGGGGCATGGTTGCAAAACTCAGCAAATTTCAAGGGCGCTAAGCAATAGCAGCTGTCCAATGTTGAATGTACCAGTCACATGATCATGAGTGTACACAACATGTACATGAAGTTTTTGAAAAATAATCTTTGGATGAGTACGGTAGTTTTTCCAATAAAAGAAATATAAATCCTTCTTGGATGTAACAAACTAAAATCAGTGTGACACGACGATATATTAGCGTATATCGTTACATATTGGGCACCATTGTTTTTTCCTTCTGTCCCAAAACACACTCTTTGTTTTTTGTAATTTGGATGATTTATTTGAGATGCTGCCCTACGATGGCCTGGCAAGCTGTCCAGGGTGTACTCTGCCCCTACCCAGAGTCGGCTGAGATGGGTGCCAGCCTCGCTGCGACTCTACCGTAATTAGGATTAAGCAGCTCAGAAAATGAATGAATGAATGAATGAATATTTGAGATGCAGCTGTGTGATGCTTACTGTTATGCTGCTGCTAGGTGCTATGCTAATTGCTGCTAATTTGCCTCGGGTGTACACTGCCTCTCATCACTTGAGCTTTCCCTGTGACGCTGAAAGCCGCAATAGTACAGCGCTAGCTATTAGCTTTAGACAGTATGTTTATTATTTTAGATACTGTATTAATCCCACAAGGGGAAATGCTCTGTATTTAACCCACTCTCTTAAACACACACACACACACACACACACACACACACACACACACACACAAATACAAACACACACACACACACACGGCGCATATTTAGGCTTAAATCTACAATATGTGTCAATGTACATTTTCAATGAACACAATGTACACATCCCTGTGTAAGCACCCTGTAATCACTTATCAACTTCTGAAGCTCAGAATCCATCTTCTTAGTGATGTTGCTTATTCATTACTGGTGATCTGTATGTTTTGCATCGGGAAGCTTGTATATACCAAGTCATTTTGTTCTTCAGCATGATCCATAACCCAACAGTGCACAGGTATCTTAAGGCATCCTCCCTTTACGGATACTCTTGTAAATACATCCACACACCATGACAGGGACACTATCTTGAGACGTTATGTGTCCTGTCAAAGTCATGTGATATTGAAAACCATGATAAAAATAATATAGTCCTTTGATGTTTGCTGAATTTAATAACCGTCTCTCTCTACTACTATCATACCAAATGTACTGTCGATAATTTGGGTCATTAGCATATATTTGTGGTTACTTCCTCACTTGGTCATGTTCAACGGATTCATTGTTGTTGGAAAGGCCTGGGTTTAAAAAACATCACAATATACACTATGTGAACAAAAGTTTTGTTTTTTTGACCATCAGACCCATATGTTGCTTCTTTTCAAAGTCGATGCCACAAAATTGAAAGCACACAATTTCTCTTCATTAGAACTAAGAGGCTCAAACCTGTTCGAGCATGACAGCCCTCCTGTGCACACAGTGAACTCCATGAACACATGCCTTGCCAAAGTTAGAGTGGGAGAATGTGAGAGTCTTGCACAGAACACTTACCTCAATCCCCACTGTACACATTTGGGATGAACTAAAATGCCAACTGCCCCAGGTGTCCGTGCCTGGCATCAATGTCTCATCTTAATAATGCTCTTGTGGATAAAAGATCACAAATCAAAACAGCCGCACTCCAAAATCTAGTGGACGGCTTTCCCCGAACAGCAAATTATCAAGTGTAATGGCCAACTGTCCATATAGTGTGTGTGTGTGTGTGTGTGTGTGTGTGTATTACATGAGGAAAATATATGCGCCCTCATACAAGTCATCCACCTTCTCAGGTCTAGCAGTGCTTACTGGATATAGTTGCAGTGAGACCTTTACATACACTCAACCTTAGTCGTGAATCAAATAATATTAGGCTTTGAACTGTTCTTTTCATGTTTAATATATATTCATTCATTCATTCATTCACTCATTTTCTGAGCTGCTCAATCCTAATTAGGGTCACAGTGCGGCTGGCGCCCATCTCAGTCGACTCTGGGTGAGGGCAGAGTACACCCCAGGCAGCTTGCCAGGCCACTGCAGAGCAGAAACATGCTGATGGCTATGCAGCCTACTTGATGAAAGTCAGCAATGGTTCTCATACAGCCCTCTCATCACAGACAGTGAGAGACATGGACGGCCTTTGATAACCCAGTTAGCTGCACTGGGAGGATAGCAGTGACAATCTAGTCTTGAACCCAAACCTTGGGTTCAGTAATCCAGCACCCTAACATCGGGCCACAACTGCCCTGGGAATATATATTTTCATTTATTTTACAAATTACTTTATTATTTGGGTCATGGGATGGCTAAAGCCCATCCCAGCTGACTCCGGGCAAAGGCGAGGTACACTCTGAACAGCTTGCCAAACCATTGCAGGACCAATGCAAACACACTCAACCATTGACACTCGCATTCACCAAGAGGAAATTTGGAACAGTCAGTTTACTTAATATGTCTGTCTTTGGACTGTGGGAGGAAACTGGAGAATCTGGAGGAAACCCATACAGAATCGCCTGCACTGGGCACGGGCTCAAACCCAGAACCTTCTTGCTGTGAGGCAGAAGTGCTAACCACTATAAAACTGTGGTTTCTTTTTTGAAGAATGACCGAAAGATACAGAAGAAAGAAAAAAACGGGAGCTAAAAGTTCCAAAATGTCTTTTAACTCGCCAAGGCCTCTTAACATCCTGTTAGCATTCATTGGCCGTTACTTAGTACAAAGGGAACATGAAAGGAGATCAGAACATGTTTGAGAAAATAGATCACAGATTTACGGAATCAGGAATGTTTCTTGGAGCCATTTATAAACGTTTGGAGATTCTAAGAGCATCAGTCTGAACAATTTTTAACTGAGTGCTAAGTTGTGCCATCAGCTAGATGGTTGATCTGGATGAAACAGATGGTTGTTCCAACAAGACAATGACCCCAAAACACATCTAAGCTGATTGTGGAAAGGATAAACTAGGCTAACCTTAAGCTTTTGGCTTAGCCTAACCTCAACAGTATTGAAAATGTGTGGACTGTGCAAAACAAATTTTTAGTTAAAAGAGGGCACACACTTCATGTAATGCTTCCTTTGAACTGACGATCATGTGTTGCCTTACCCCAGTGAACGTGTATAAAAGTCATAAAGGATCATAAAATAAATAGACAATATTGTCAACCAGAGTGTGTGCTGTGTTCTCTTCAGGCCTGATGAGGTGAGGTAATGGTTAAGTGGGGGTGGGGGTCTCTAAAAATTGAGCTCATGGGAATTTCTTTGTCTTTTTCTATGAATATTCAGTGCACACAAAATCAAATGGTAAAAGCAAACACAAATTTAATTAAATTCTGCTAAAAATGTTATAGTACTGTCATGATCCTGCCGTGTCGTGACGACTTCCCGCCGCCAGAGGGCACAGTTGAGGCTTCCCTGCGTCACCCAATTATGCCTGTTTTGTTTCAGCTGTGTGTGATTTAGTTGTGTATTTAAGGAACCCCTTTTTGTAAGCTCTTTGCTGGGACATTGCGCTCTGATGTCTCACAGATTTCTGTTTGCTGTCTGCTTCAGAGTCTTGCCAAGGTTATGCTTTCCTGATATTATTTCCTTTGTTTGTTTGTTTTTTTGATTGAGTGTTCCTGTTCTTTTTCTTCAAGATACAAGTAGAAGTTTATTTATCCCCTTTTTGTTTTTGGGATTTGTTAATAAAACTCCCTGAACTCTCTCTCTCTCTCTCTCTCTGCATTTTTGTGGATCTGGGTTCCTGCTTACGGGGCATAAAACCCGTCACCGCGGTCACGGCGCGTCTCGCCGGCCGCCAGTTCATGACAAGTACGGTAGATTTCAGCAAATATTAGTTGCTAAGGTACATTTTACTAAATATTCACTGTGCTATTTAAATAAATAAATAATAATTTTAAAAAAATAATAATAATCACTTTTTTCAGTACTCAAAGACACTTTACAGGTGGTCAGAGTCAAAAATAGGGTCTGGAGGAAAAAAAAGTCAAGTGTATGCTATATTAAAGAGGTGAGTCTTGAGGGCTAAATATTGGCCCTGTGAAGGTCTGGGGTGTATTCCACCTTTGTACAGTGTTCGGCTCGTAAGATTAAGTGGTTCAGCAAATGAGTGCCCCCAGTGCAGCTAACTGTGTTATTAAAGGCCAGCCATGTCTCTCACTGTCTGTGGTGAGAGCAGGAACATGTAAAGGAACCATTGCTGTTGTTCGTAAAGAGTAGGCCATTGGGTTGCCGTCAGTGTGTTTCTGCTCTCTGATGGCCTGGTAAGCTGTCCAGGTTGTACTTTGCCCTCACCAGGTTTGGTCGAGATGGGTGCCGGCCACCCTTTGACCCTAATTAGGATTAAACGGTTCAGAAAATGAATGAATGAATGAATGAATGAATGAAGCAAATGAGTGAGAAAGTGATTGTGTATTTGATTATCTTTGACTCTCTGTTCACACAAGCTGGAAATAAATTAAAACTTTTACACTCCATTGTTGTTTTAATTTTCTAATAAATATATATGGTATACAATCATATAAATATATATAGTATACAATCATTCTGTCCTAGACATGAAACAGTAAAAAAATACTGAAAGCCCAGTAATGCCTGACATTTATGTGAATGCTGAATTTATGTAAACACCTGATCTCAACTGTATCATCTGCGACTACTAAATCTAAACACATGACATAATCTTTCACTGCAGCTTGTTCAACAGGCTCAAGGTGGTCCATTGTCAGTATCACAGCCAGTAAGACTGATAACACTGTGTAATGGAAATCAAGGACAGATAGTCACTTATCTCAAAGTATGGCCATGTTGACAGGAAATACACAGCAGAGTAATCACATACGCTACTCTTTCATGTCATGGCTCAGCCTGACGTGGTCATAAATCGTAATTATACTAGAAAAAAAGGGATAGAATAGCATCGTGTGTGTGTGTGTGTGTGTGTGTGTGTGTGTGTGTGCACGCGTGTGAAGTGTCAAATGTAAATATCTATGAATAAAATAAAATGTATATCCTTAAAAGATACAAGGGGGAAAGTCACTGTATTGTTTCAAAGAGAGGAAGGTGATCATATAGTACTCTTCAAAAAGAGGTACTATCCTGTTTCTCTTCCTCCTGCTAAGGTGATTTTCTAAGGAGGATTTTTTTGTTTTTTGTTTTTTTCTCTTTGCTTGAAAAAGTGAATATTTTAACCTGAAAGCCGAACCTTGAAAGATCTAAACAAATTTGGTCTTTAATGTTCAATTATACACCTAATGACACTTATATTGCTACATAATCAGCCTGTTTACCCATTTTGAGAAAATATATGACATGAAAATGATACAGACTAGTAATTTCAGTACAGTGTAGGTAATACATTTGCATTGTTATTTGTAAGCAGCACTGTGTTGCCATAGTTTTTTTTTTCCAAACCCTGAGTCAAATTCAAAAGAGAGGTTGAGAGACATAGAGGACAGAGTGAGAGAGAGAGATTAAAGAGGAAGTGGATTTTTTTTCCTTTGGTGCCTCTTACCTGAAGGAGGGGTGGAGCATGGAAAAGCAATGGTCTGTGCCAACATAGCATAGTGGTTATAGGAAAGAAGGAGAAAGAGAGTCACTTTCTTTCTGATGCTTAGACAGCCTTGATCTCTCCATAGAGTAGAAAATACTGAAACACCCTTTGGACAGTGTTGGATGTTTTTCTTTAACTTTTTTTAGAGAACAGTATAGAAGTTGGTGGATTCCTTCCTTGGTTTCACTCAGAATGGTGATCGGAAAAGCTGTCGGTCGGGAGAGAGGCTTCAGCGCTAAGGTAAATATAGCCTTCCGTACCTGAGCGGCAGGTTTGTCTAGTTCTTCCACAGGGTCAGTCACTACCTGTACCTGATTTTCTTCCAGTATTCATGTCTGCTCTAGCCTTTTAAACAGAGTCTAAATAGAAATGTCAGTAGAAAGTCTATCATATTCTAGATCAGTTTAAAAAGAAATGACATGATTAAGTGTTTCATATGTCATTATGTTGTGTCACTGATGATTGCAGGCTTATAATTATAATCAGTAGACATTACTGTGTAACTACTGTGTCGGTCTGTTTAAAAAAAATAATAATTTATCTCTTTAGACTGTTGTTTACTATAAAATTTGCCTAGGTGGCTCTTTAAAGACCTTTCAACTGTATTATAAGCACTTCTTTTAAATATAATACTTTCTATTTTACAGTTTTAGTGCTATATAAAGTCATCATGTTTCATTTTAAGTCTTCTGGGTAGTTTTCTCACTTTCTGACATTGGTATTATTATTATTTTAAACCATATCTGTGAAATGTATTTTTTTTTCATTGACAAAACACAAAGTACAAATGTGTATTATTATTTTTGAAGTATTTCACAGAAATACTTGAAAAAATACCTTCATGTTACTGAAGCTATTAACGTGTCATATCTATGTTACGATATTCAGTATCTATGTCATGACAGGGAGGCTGTAATACAAATGCATTTAGATCCATACAAAACTTTGCAAATCGATACATAAAGCCTCTTATAACTATAACTTAATAAGGATATGTGGCCCTGATATCTATTGCTGTATAGTAAAACAGATTGAGCTGCTCAAAAACCTGTAAAATTATTTTTATGTACCAGTATCAATTATTATAAAAAGATTCGTTCATAGCATATATCTTCTATTTTAGGATATTCAATTCGATTTAATTTAATAGAATTTTATTTGTATAGCGATTTTTTTTTTTTTTTACACAATTGACTTTGTGGCACAGCAGCTGTACATATTAAACCAAATTTTAAAAAGAACTTAACATAATTGAATTAACGTATTTTAGTATATGTGGCTGTAAACCTTTCTAAGTAAGAAGTGTGTTAATAGGATGTTAAATAGGTGTTTACGTAAACTTAAATATTTAAACTATTCATGACTTTTGGTGTGAGCAATGTGGAAGGTACTGTGACGCGCCGATTATTCGTTCCACAGGAAACTGTGTATGTGTTTGTCTGTCTGCAGTCCACAAGTGCAAGCTCGGTCTTAATAAGTTATTACCATGCACGTGCGCTATATGATGTTCATGTTATTATTACTCGACATTTGAGAGTTTACGGAAATTGCACTAATGTAAAGTATTACGATTGTTGTTACATTTACACCAATAGCAACTTTGGAAATATCTAGATAATTAGAAATTCAACTTTGATTTCCTGTTAGACAGAGTATGCGTGTGTCCGAGGACTCAAAAGAGTACGTTTTTAAATTTCTCCACTAATGACATGGCAGTAGTAATGTTATTAGTAGTTCATTCATTTTCTGAACTGCTTAAACCAAAATAGGGTCGCAGGGACGCTGGCGCCCATCTCAGCCGACTCTGGCTCCACGAGGAGAGAGTACACCCTGGACAGCTCGCCAGGCCATCGCAGAGCAGAAACATGCTGACGGATATGCAGCTACTCTTGATGAAAGTCAGCAATGGTTCTTTTACATGCTCCTCACCACAGACAGGGAGAGACATGGCTGGCCCTTGATAACCCAGTTAGCTGCACTGGGACAGCAGTGACAGCCATTGAGAGTGGGGCTTGAACCCCCAACCGTGGGATCGGTAATCCAGCATTTTACCACCGGGCCACCTGTTATTAGTAGTATTAACGTAAATATGTCATTCAGGTTATGTAATGTAACCTAACATTAGGCCCTATTATACAACAACAAGGATCTGAGATGCCAACTGGTGCAACGTGATATGTCACTGAGCCTATGTGTTCACTCCACCAGTTATTTAAACATTCAAACTTTTAGGATCTATTGCTATTTCTACAACTGTCTTAAGCGCTGATATAAAAACCCATATTCTTACTACGGTTCTTCCTACATTTATTATAAAGCAGGTAGGAAGGATTCGTCCATCTTATTCATTGTGATTACTCCCTTTACATGTAGTAATAATTGTAAAGAAAAATACAATTTTCTTCACCGTTAGGGCTTAAATGGTTAATATGTAGCATCACTACCATAATGATTGGTTTGTTTGTCCTTCCTGTAGTTACAGTATAATAGGACTTCAGGGTAGTTAACCTAAAAGAGCACAATGGGTTAAACATGAGCTCATCCAGGAAGTTGCGATGATTCAGTCTACTGACTTTTTTTTTTTTTTTCACTCCGGTCGCTTGTATCTGGTGACAGTTTATTTGGATATGCAAATGAAACCATCCGGTCACTTCTACTCCACTTTGTAAAGATCTTGTGTATGTTGGGTTCCCGTCTCTACCAGCACAAAGTTTCATGCATAACACTGTAGACACGAGGAATAACTTCCTACTGTTATATAATGCCTTTAAGATTCTTGTAATTTTATTGTATGGTGTATGACAAGAATCAATTCTGGGAGGCTATTTACCAAAAGGGTTGGGACGGATCAGGTGCGTGAAGTGTTTGTGCCGCAAAAGCAAATTTAATATAAATAGTGAAATAACATTGCTCAGAGTACATTAGAAACTGACTTCATTCAAAAAATACATCACTCAAAAAATACAATATAATTCAAAAGCTTGAAGTTAATTATAGACTTCTCGTGCATTTCCTTCGTTTTTGTTCAGAGGGATTTCTGTATTTCTTTCTTTCTTTTCTTCTCTTTTTCTTTCTTCGTTTCTTTTTTATTTTGAAAAGAGCTCTTTGGATTTCCTGGACAATGACATGTCAGCCCACCTGAAATACTGCATGCCATTGGTATGGTGTTCAGCGTGCAGTCATTCTTTAGTTCACTGCCTTGCTGAGCTCATAGAGGATGGGAAAGTACACTCCTCCCTTTGTACACAATGAGCACGGCATGCTGGCCTTCAGAATGCTTTTCACCATTTAACGAGACACGCGAAACTTCATGCATGTGTGAAAACCTGATTGTTACTGGTTCATGTACTCTCTGGAATTTTTACTGTTTAAAGAAGGTTTGTTCAGAGTATCATATACAGACAGTCCTCATTGTAAAAGAGGACACCTCATCCCTTCCTGTTGAGTATCTCTTAGATACTTTCATCTATACAGTGAGAGCTTTCAATCAATCATAACACAAACTGTCTGTATCTCATTAGGGCTGGTGTCTGGTATCTGGCAAAGGAATGAACTCCAGGGTAACCAGCATCTTTTGTTTTCCCTTCATATCTTACTGTTGGCGTTGGCACATTTCCTTCTGGGAACTGACTGAATTTCTATGTTGATGGAAAAACATGGGAAAATCGGAGGGTGTACAGTCACAGGGAGTGTACAGAGAACATAGCAACATAAATCTACTGCATTCAAGAATGCATACTACTTTAGCCACCACACACACACACACACACACACACACACACACACACACACACACACACACACACTATGGCCTCTTTGTATTGAACTCTGCATGAACACAGATACACCTGGATCTTTGATGTCACTAGTTTCCCCTATATGGAATCTATACACCTGCGCTAGTTTCACAGTCCCATGACTTTCATCCCACTGATTCCACATCTAAGTGGCTGGAAGACGAGCTCAGAGAACAGATGCCTCTTTTGTGAAGGACAGTCAACAGAAAGTAGTCTATTGCAGCTTCAGTGAGTTGGGGAAAGGGTGTGTAATTTCACACAGATCAGCGGTGTGCACACTATCGAAACCATAATAAGGTCTTTGGCGATCAGAACAAAAGGAGAACTAGCTTGCTGATCTATGTTCACTGATACCCTGAGGATGTGTGTGATGATCCTGTTTACTGATACCATAGGGAAATATTATACACTGCATATTCATACGGTGTTCATTCATTCATTCATTCATTCATTTTCCAAACCGCGTATTCCTAGTTAGGGTCGCGGGGAAGGCTGGTGCCCATCTCAGCCGACTCTGGGCGAGGGCAGAGTACACCCTGGAC
>JAQNCB010000014.1:11427918-11440201 GCA_030068295.1 Euristhmus nudiceps
CAAAGTTCAGAAAAACAACTTTAGATAATGCATAGGTGATCAACCAACAAAACTTAAATGTTTAAAATCCTTACAGTAATATTGGATCATTTTCCTAAATAAGTAAATGATCAGATCTAATATTTTAGTCTCATTTGTTTGTGGTTTTTTTATTTACTTTTTGGTCTTTGGAAACTGTTGATATTAAGGTTATATTTATGGAGAAATAGAGGTCCTGGGATTGGTGAGGGCATCTCTACGGTCATTTTGTAATATTCATTGTAAGCTGTTAAAAAATAACTTTGCATCAGCAACAGTGTGAATCTTCTGAGTGTATATTTAGGCAGATTATATGGAGTTATCATCAACAGAAACAAGTGATGGGAACTCCAACCAGAAGTAGGTCATAAGGATGGATTAGCCAGTTTCAGAGAGCAGAAGGATCAGGATCACTGGTATCTCAGAAGTAGTACATTTAGCTCAACGGAAACACAGAGAGAGAACGTGATTAAGTAATCCCATTGTGATGAAGTGATTAAGAATGAATATGAAGTGCAAGCAGAGACTCCAGCAAGACTAGATAAGACAGCAGAACTAATAGTGAGAGCCAAAAGATAACACAGACTTGAGGGCATCCTGGAAAATGTGGCAGGCTGCTTTGTCACTGTCTACAAAAAAAGATTGAAGTGTTGGGGTGACAGCATCTAAACATCCCAGCTAGCCAGAGTTATCTACTTAAAGGAAGTAAGCAGTTTTCCGTCCTGGACAGTAGATGATGTGCCCCTACAAATCTGTATATATTCACCAAAATGTAATGCCAAATAGTTGCATAACTCATTCCAAGAAAGCGAATACCATTTTTAGCATAGTCACCTTTTCTCTATGCAACTTGCCAAGGCTTGTTTATGTAATATATTTAGAAGGAAATGACGTAGGATCACCAAATTTGGTGGGTGTATTCCCCCAATAAGGTCTTGGCTTGGATTGTATACAGGTCACCTTAACTTTGTTTTAAGGTCACAAGTACATTTTTTTCTGTTTTTGGCTTTTCATTAGTGTGATATGTTGGAAGAAAAGATGTCGGATTACCAAATTTGGTGTAAGGGGCCCCCTCAGAGGCAAATAGGTTGAGTTGTATGTGGGTCACCTTGACTTGGTTTGAAGGTCACACTTGTAAGTGCAATATCTGTATAAATGTAATAAAAACCGGATTCCAAAAAAGTTGGGACACTATATAAATTGTGAATTAAAACTGAATGCAATGATGTGGAAGTCCCAAATTTCAACATTTTATTCAGAATACAACATAGATGACAGGTCAAAACTTTAAACTGAGAAAATGTATAATTTTAAGGGAAAAATATGTTGATTTTAAATTCCATGGTCTCAACAAATCTCAGAATTGGGACAAGGCCATTTTCACCACTGTGAGGCATCTCCTCTTCTTCTTACAAGTCTGCAACAGGACTGAAGTGGTAAAAAAAATAAGTGAGTACAAGATGGCAGCGAAGTGACCAAGGTGGGCGGAGCGCGGGTGCACGCGCGCTCTGAAACCATTTAGCTCTTCATCTGTGAGGGGCTTTGAAACCATTTAGTGCTTCATCTCCACTTTTTATTTACACATGTGGAAATTTATGTTGATCAACTATAAAGTAGACCAAATTAAGTCAGTACACGCAACTCAGCCACTAAAACAAGTGTGTACATGGAGTGTACCCACCACTACAGGACTGAAACAAGTGAGTACACGCAACTCAGCCACTAAAACAAGTGGGTACACGGCGTGTTCCCATCACTACAGCCCTGGTCTGCAAACATCTGTGGACTGAGGAGACAAGTTTCTCATGTCTAGAAATAGGAATACTGTCCGATTCTTGTCTAATACAGGCCTCTAACTGTTCGACTGTCTTGGGCCTTCTTTGTTTCACTTTCTTCTTTATGATGCGCCAGATGTTCTCTATAGGTGAAAATGTCTGGACTGCAGGCTGGTAATTTTAATACCCGGATCCTTTTCGTACGCAGACATGCTGTTGTAATTAATACTGCATGTGGTCTGGCATTATCATGCTGAAAACTGCAAGGTCTTCTCTGAAAGAGATGATGTCTGAATGGGAGCATATGTTGTTCTAGAACCTGAATATACCTTTCTGCATTGACCTTTCTTACAGTAGCATTCCTGTCTGTGGTGCAGTGCTGTTTAAGTGCCCGAAGATCACTGGTATCCAGTATGGTTTTTCGGTCTTGACCCTTATGCACAGAGATCTTTCCAGATTCTCTGAAACTTTGGATGACATTATGCTCTGTAGATGATGATGATAACTTCAAACTCTTTGCAATTTTTCACTGGGAAACACCTTTCTGATATTGCTCCACTATCTTTCTGCGCAACATTGGGGGAACTGGTGATCTACTCATCTTCGCTTCAGAGAGACACTGCCACTCTGAGAAGCTCTTTTTTTACTCAATCATGTTGCCAATGGACCCCATTAGTAGTAATTGGTCTTCCAGCTGTTCGTTATAAGTGCAATTGACTTTTCCAGCCCCTTACTGCTACCTGTCCAAACTTTTTTGGGATTTGTTGACACCATGAAATTTAAAATAAGCATATTTTCCCCTTAAAATTATACATTTTCTCAGTTTAAACTTTTGACCTGTCTTCTGTGTTCTATTCTGAATTAAATATTGAAATTTGGAACTTCCACATCACTGCATTCAGTTTTTATTCACAATTTGTATAGAGTTCCAACTTTTTTGGAATCCAGTTTGTATTTTGACTTTCTATTTTTGACGAATATTATCAAATGATTCTGCCGGCGGGAGCAACTGGTCTTTTTTCCAAACAGGTGTGTTGTTTTACCAACCTGTCTAGTACAAGTAAAAGTTTCAGTTAGACAAAGTAAGAAAGGTATAAGCATGCTAAATAAATAAGGCAGAACATGATTAGGGTCCCAATTTTTGTGATACAGACCAGCATTCTCCTCACACCAGGGAAATCAAAAACAACTCCACAGGAAAAAACAAAAAACTATTCCAGCCCATAATGAGTTTGTTTTCTTCTTAAATTTCTTGATCTTCTTTTGAGCTCCCTTTTATGTTCACTTTTACCAGGCCTCATGCGCATGCAGGAGGTGATCAAAGCACCATCCAGAATTGGTGTGAAGGTGCGGATTCGCCAGCTGCCCACGGAGAGCAGTGATGCTCGCCCACTTCTCAAGGAGATGAAGAAGGAGCGAGAGTTCTGTGTCATTTTTGACTGCTCCTACCAAATGGCCTCTGAGCTGCTCAAACAGGTGCCAGATTCAAAAGAAAATACACATGTGCTTATGGTTCCTTCATACCTGGTAGTAAGATGCGTCTGGGGATGGACGAATTGGAAATATGGTGAATACAGTGAATACCGCTGAGTGTCCATATCAATTGCTTCCCTCTTGTTGGCTTACTTTCTGTATGCTGGTCTTCTGGACTCCTGTTTCCTTTGATGCTTTTGTTTTACTTCTGTTTAGTCTCCAGTTTTATGTCCCATTATAGTACATAAATTTAGCCATGTGCATTTGCATCCTGATCCTTTCTCTTCGCACCTGCACTCTCATCACTTCCCTGACAAGATCATGATTATTTTTTTTTTTTGCTCTGAAAATCAAAGGACACAATTTAAACAATGCTTCAAATATAACGTTATAAAATTTTAATTAAAACTAAAAGTAAACAAGAAACTACATTTGCTGTGTAAATAATTCACTCCCACCAGATGAGACACTGTGCTGCCTGCTAACGTGTGAAGATTTAAGGAAATGTAGGACTAAGGACTATAGTGGAACAGCCATATTTACACCATAAATTCAAATATATAAACTAAAAAGGAATAAGATAAATACATTTTGGAGCCAGTGTAATAATACAGGAATCGCAGAAAAAGAGAAATGCAACGCATGACTGAATTAACCCCACCCATACCCCGACCTTCTGATTAGTAACCCAGAGCCTTACCTGTTGAGGAGGGGCCAGTGGCGTAGTGGTTTGGGTTCTGGGCTCATGATCAGGAGGTCATGGGTTTGAATCCCAGTTAGAACCAGGGGTGTAGTGTGTACCCACCTGTTTTAGTGGCTGAGTTGCGTGTACTGACTTAATTTGGACTACTTTAGAATTGATCAATGTAAATTTAAGCAAATGTGTAAATAAAAAGCGGAAATGAATCGCTAAATAGTTTCAAAGCCCCTCCCAGACATGGAGATGAAGTGCTAAATAGTTTCAAAGCCCCTCCCAGACATGGAGATGAAGTGCTAAATAGTTTCAAAGCCCCTCCCAGACCCCCCTTGCGGGAGCGGGATACCACTCCGCGCTCCGCGTGCCTCGGTCGCTTCGCTGCCATCGTGTACTCACTTATATTTTGACCACTACCGCAATGGTTAGAATTCCCATTGTGGTAAGACCCCTGGTCAAGGTCTTCACCGCAAGTGTGCCTCTGTTTACACATAACATTACCCAAAACTACAACAGACTAAATGCTTTATAGATAAGCCACCAGTACATATTGTACAATTTTTTCTTAATGGCCAGTGTAGCCAATAATACTCTTTTATAAACAATAAATAGCCGAGATTTAGTCAGGAAAAAAAGTATACATTTTGTAATTAAACAGAAGTATTTTTCTGTGCTTGTGTTTGTTTCCTCCGTGCACACTGGTTTCCTCCCACAGTCCAAAGACATACACATTCCTATAAAAATGGCTGTTTCAAATTTGCCCTCATTGTGTATGAATGGTTTTGTATGTGTTACCTTGCGATAGTCTAGTGAGCAGTTCCGGGAGTACCCCACCTTATCCCAGAGTCGTTGGTGATAGGCTCCAGCCTCCCTGCGACCCTTATAGTAAGATTAAGTGGTATGTGTCCCCATTTGGGCGCTGTATCTCCCATTTGTTTAAGATCTTGACACGTTTTATCGTGCTGGGCTTGGATGCACTAATTGTACCTTCCTGTTGTTGTTTTTTAACTCTCTAATGGAGTCCTGCTGATATACAGAGTGACAAAGCATTCATTGAATCCGTCACTATCATTATAATGGAGCCAAAAACAAATGCAAGTTGTCTTGACAACATATTTTATAAACCTCACCAATATCCGTCTATTTAATACGCTTTTTAATTAATTTCTTTTTTCTATTTGCTGTATTTTCCACTGGACATTCTGGCCGGTGATATTTTTATCAGTTGGACAACTGCACAAAAACCATCTGAAATCCTTGAAAATCCATGGGACATGTACTGCTTCCGCTTGCTGGTTAAAAGCAACAGCACACTTTGTAAATGGAAATAATATGTATGTTTATTTGCGCACAGAGTGGAAGTGAAGTGAAGAGACGCAATAAATGGCAGTTGGGAAATGACGTACATAGAACTGTCCTGATCACCCAGTACGTATGTTACTACCAGGTGAGAAAGGGACCTGGAGCTCCTAAAACTTAAATATCTTTGCCATAAAATGTTCAGGCCGAAAATATGATGATGGTTTTGTTTGTTTTTGTTTTTCAGGTTGATTTCATGAATTAATGAATTTCTTTTATTTTCTTTTATAACCACATTTAAGAAAAAGTTAAGATGGTATCTGCAAATTGACATTACAACTGAAAAAAAGTGATTTTAAATAATCTTTGACCTCTATTACACTCAGAACAAAACAATAACACTTTGTTTTACTTCATGAATTTCATTAGGGTTTTTAAAATAATAAAAAAAATCTGTGTTTTGCAACACATTTTTAAAAAGCTGGATCAGTAACACATTTTTCACTTTGTAATGCATTAGGGACTCTATCAGCCAATTCCAACGGCTTCGGCTATTAAAACTACCTCTGGGTGCATAAACACTATTGTAAATTTTTACAGAAACATTAGAGGGTGAATATTCATGTCTAGTTATTAATTTTTTTTTTCTTAAGCCACTTAATCCTAATTAGGGCCGTGGAGAGGCTGGCACCCAACTCAGCCGACTCTGGGCAAGGGCGGTGCACCCTGGACAGCTTGCCAGGCCATCACAGGGCCAACACCCACACAACCATTCACACACACTCACACCTAGGGGTGATTTGGAACAGCCAATGAGCCTACTGTGCATGTTGTTGAAGTGTGGGAAGAAACACACACAAGCAAAGGAAGAACATGCAAACTCCACACAGAAACGCCCAGCTGGGAATCAAACCCAGGCCTTCTTGCTGTGAGGCGGACGTGCTAACCACTACGCCCCGTGCCGCCTGACTCAATTTCTTCTTTCTTTCTTTCTTTATTTATTTAAACATTGTTTATTGAATTTTTGCATATTAAAAAAGTGAGGAAAAAACAAGAAGTCCTCAAAGGCACACAAAAAACATACAATAAGATCATTAAAGAGACAAATATAACAAGGCCAATAATTATTAATAAACAATTCAATGAGAAAACACAATAAAGTAGGCCTGAACACCGACATTAAAAAAAAAACCAAAACAAAAAAAAATCAGCCAGCTGTAAACTTCGTTCATGATGATAGTAACAGAGAAGCATCCACATTTAATTACATATATATAAACATGTATATAAAAGCGGTGACCAACCAAACTGATTATTTCAAGCAGAAGTGAATGAAAAATAAATTTTTCAACAAACTGTAAAAAAGGGTCTCCAAGCCTTCCAAAAATTATTCGAAGAATCCTTTCAAGAAAGTCAAATTTTATTCAATTTAAGAAAATAACATGAGTATCTTTAATCCAATCCATATGGGAGGGGGTGTTGGGGATTTCCAATTAATCACAGTAAGCCTCCTGGCTAAAAGAGTGAGAAATGCTAAAGCATCGTTTTTATCAGCAGAGAGAGAGGGCAGAGGTGGAAAATCCACAAACAAGGCATTCACAGAATTTGGGGGTAGCTCAACATTTATAACCTCAGACAATGTAGTGAAAATCTCTGTCCAGTAAGCATGTAAAGATGGGCAAAGCCAAAAGATATGAATAAGATTTGCTGAGAATTGTTTACATCTATCGCAAAGAGGTGAGATACTGTCATAGATCTTTGATAATCAGACCTCTGTAAGATAGACGCGATGTACCTCCTTAAACTGTATGCGGTGGTGTATCGCACAAATAGAGGATTTGTGAAGACGCATCAAAATCTCTGTCCAAACCATATTTGAGAGAGATTCCCCAAGGTCTTCTTTCCACCGAGCCTTTAAAGAGTTTAAGGACAGTAATTTTATTATAAAATCCTGAAATGACACCCTTGAAAGTGAGGACCGGCATCAGAAAACTATCGAAAGATGACTCCTTGGGAGGATTGGGAAATGTGGAGAATGTGTCATGGACAAAAGTACGAACCTGTAGATGTCTAAACAGAATGACTTTTGGGAAGCGGTTGTTGACTTTTGTCAGAAAGTTATTGAAATGAAGCAAATACATTATCAATATAGAAATGCTTAAAGGTATTAATCCCAAGTTTTGGCCAAATACTAAATGCATCATCTACCAAAGAGGTAGAGAAGATGTGGCCAAAGGAGAGAGGGTAGAAAATATCTGCAGACCAAAATAGCATTTAAATTGGGCCCAAATCTGGACAAATGATTTAACAATCACATTATTAGTAGAACTCCAAACCGGGCAACTAATGGGAGAGTGTACTAATGCCTTTAGAGAGACTGGCCAAACAGAATCTGCCTCCATTACAAGCCAAGTAGGATGAGAATCATAGGCTTTAAACTGGAGCCAGTAATTAAGTATCCTAATATTGAGTGCCCAATAGTAGAACCTAAAATTTGGCAAGGACATCCCACCCAAAGGTTTGGGTCTTTGCAAGCATTGTTTACGCAGCCTTTTTCCATTCCAAATAAATTCGGAAATCAGAATATCTACTTTATGGAAAAATGAGTTTGGGAGAAACAGGTGCACGCACTGATAGAGATACGAGAACTTTGGTAGGATATTCATTTAAACACCGTTAATGCGAACCACCAAAGAAAGGTTAAGCATAGACCAGCGTTCACAGTCCTCATGAGTTCTGGATAGTAGAGGACAAAGCGAGCTTTAAAGAAATCATCAAACTTGAGAGTAACCTGTCCCCAAGATAAGTCAAACTACCGGTATAAGGAACAATTTTAAAGGGAAAATTCTGAAGTGAGCATTTGGCAGCAGCTTTATTAATCAGAAAATTCTCACTCTTGTCAGTGTTAAATTTTCAACCAGATATCAAGCCAAATCGCTGAAGATTAGAAATGGCTGCAGGAACAGAGATTTGCAAATTTGAAACATATAAAAGATCATCTGCATAAAGAGAGACCTTAAGCTCAATCCCATTTCTAAGAATGCCTGAAATCTGTGAATTAGTACGAAGTTTTATAGCCAAGGGTTCAATTCGAATTCTTGTTCTTTTCCATGCCTCTCACCATAGACAGTGAGAGACATGGCTGGCCTTTGATAATGCAATTAGCTTCTCTCCGGGGACAGCAGTGACAACGCGGTGACGACCCAACCTTGGGATCAGTAGTCCCGCACCCTAGCATCAGGCCACTACTGCCCAAAATAAAAATAAAAAAAAGAAAAACCCTGCCACCCATTCCCAACCACTTGCAGAAACATCTCCCCAAATGAGATGCACGCAAAAACACCCCCACCTCCAAAAATAGCAGACCAACCATCCAGCCACTAACTGGTTTCTGTATCAAGTCTTGAGGTGCTGTGATAAAATAAAAATAAAGTTTCTGTGCCCGGCAGCAACATTAATGGTTAATTAACCAAATAGCATAACAACTAAACCGCATCTGTACAACTTTTTTAACATGTTTGTCAACAAAAACCGCTGCGTCAGGCTGATCCTCGAACCTGTGGATTTGTCCGCCTGGTAAAGTAATTTGTAATGTCGCTGGACAGAGAAGACTGAACTTAATGCTCGGCTAGGGGTGGACTATGTGAGCCGTTTCTTGGCAATCGCAGGAGTATAATCTGGGAAAATCGAGATCCTCTTACCCTGATAAGAAAAGGGAGAAGCTTCACCGGCTCAGCGCAGGATCTGGTTCCGAACCTGGAACAGATTTACGCGGATAACAAGCGGACGTGGAGGCTCTCCATCTCCAGGTCTGGGGCGCAGAATGCGGTGAACCCTGTCCAAGACAGGGTTATCGTCCAGCCTGAGTAAACCTTGTAGAATTTGCGCCACAAACTCCATACCGCAAGCACCCTCCAAGTCCTCTGAGCCCTCTGGCAGGCCTATGAGGCAGACGTTGTTCCACATAGCGCATACCTCCAGGTCCTCACACTTCCAAGTTACAGAGTCCACCAGGGCAGTTAGCGTGCTGACTTTAGCTAGAAGTTCGGTTGTCTTATTCTCGTGGTCGTTAGCCGAGTGCTCGAGATCTGCTATCGTATTTCCTTGAGAGCCAGTCCTGTTTTCAAGAGGTACTAAAGCCACACTAATTTGTCTCTTAACCGCTTCTGAAATTGTGTCAAATTTGGTAATGATGTCAGAACATATTTCGTCCATAATTTCCTTCATACCCAGCAAGAGTATGATATCTTGCAGTTGTTGCCCTTCAGGAGAGAGCCGAGACTTGCGGTGGCCTGCCCTCGAAGAGTCGGATTCACCCCGTCCCACCATCGAATCTTTTCATCAGTCACAAACAAACCAAAGAAAATGAAAATAAAATTAAATAAAAATACAGGCAAGCCTCTACAGTTGGGTGCACAACAAAATAAAAGTCACAATTCCTGAGGAGCTGCTCTCAAATACGTCTCGCGTCCTCCCCTTTGACCTAATTTCAAGGTCACAGGGGCAATATGAAATGCGCATGTGGAAATATAAATAGTCAGATATGTCAAATTTAGCACAGGATTGTTATTTATACTAGATATACTTATGGACATGCCTGTTAACCTGGAAAAACTGGGTCAGCTTGGCCGATTGCCTGACTTCTACGTCACAAGAATGACATTTATTAAAGCCATGATAATACAAAGTGTGCCGTTGACCAGACGGAGGATACACTCAGTGTTCTGTGGCAAGAACGCATTTAATTTTTTTTTTTGCATTTTGTTCTGTCTTATGTTTTCATAGTTGACATTCTAATAGTGTTTTTTTTCCCTTTTCTGTATGTATTTTATCTATTATGTTGCTTTGTGTACCGCACTTTGGTGCAACATGTGTTTTTAACTGTAGTTAAAAAGTAAACATGACGACATTTCGAACCTATACATGTATCTCTTTGCTGTCTTTGTCGAATTCTATCTTCCATCTATTTTCTCTCGCAATCCCGATCTAATGTTCTGGCTCGTACATGCATGGCTGAATTTTGCTGTTGATACATTCTGACATTTTTGGTGATTATATTATAATTTCCTACAAATTTGTTAGAATACGGAGATCAATCAATCACATGGATTTATTGGAACACGGCTGCACCCATGTCTTGATGTCATCTCAAAACTCTCAAATTTAAATGCAAATACTGTATAAACAAAAATAAACATGCTTTGAAATGCAATATTACAAAAATGAGATTCTGACTCGTAATAATAAATATGTAATGCCTAGCATCATGTTTGCCTTTAAATGATGTGGGGACTGAAGGCAGCAAGCGATTAAGGGTTTTTTTTTTTTTTTTTTTTTTTTTTTTTATTTTATTTTTTTTTTTTTTTTTTTTTATTTCCATTTCATTTTTGAGCCACTTTGTACTATATTAGGTTCCCTGGAGCCCATCCCAGCCAACGCAGAGCAAAGGCGGGGTACACCCTGAAAAGTTCACAAGACC
Source organism: Euristhmus nudiceps (assembly GCA_030068295.1). Lineage (NCBI taxonomy): Eukaryota > Metazoa > Chordata > Actinopteri > Siluriformes > Plotosidae > Euristhmus > Euristhmus nudiceps. The sequence goes on from JAQNCB010000014.1 coordinate 11,438,657, forward strand.
ATCGCTGGGCAATCACACCCTCAACCATTCATAGTCACACTCGTACCTAATGGCAATTCAGAAAATACAGTTAGTCTAATGTGCATGGTTTTGAACTGTGGGAAGAAACCAAAGTACCCAGAGGAAGCTCGTACACGCGTAGAGAGAGAGCATGTAAACTCCACACACAAATGACCTCATCAGGCAGAGAATCCAGGACCTTCTTGCTGTGTGGCAGAAGCGCTAACCGCTACACCACCTAACCACTAATTTTGTTGCATTCTTCTTTCCAATAGGTTTCAAGCTGTGCAACAGTATGGAGCTATTGTTGTATTTTCATATCAAATTTGTTCTCCATTCTGCAGACAGGACAGTTCAGCACCTACCCTCTGTTCTTCTGTTGCCGTTGTTATTTATTGAAGAATGTAACTTGAAAAAGACCCTGGAAAAAGATGCTGATCCCGAATCTTAATGCACTTATCTGAATTAACGCTGCAACCACAGAATATAAGTTACTGCTGCCACTGACACTGACACAACCCCATACCAGTACAGACCCGGGATTTTGGACTTTCTAATAGCATTTTTTGGTCTGGTGTAATCGGTATCCATTTCTTCTTCTTCTTCTTCTTCTTCAAAAAAGAGCCGGATTACTGTTTTATCTGAGCACAATACACATGTAATGCCATCCCAGCTGCCTCTGAGCCAACAGAAGTTGACAGTGTTTCTGGACCCAGTTTAAATAAGGCTTCCTTTATGCGTAGTATTTGTGGATGTAACTCCTTATTGTTGAGCCAGTGTGATTATATGAGCTATAGATGAATGACAGTTCCTGGTACAGTTCTGTCAGAGGGATGAGAAATCACAGATGTTCATCTTAGGCTTGTGTCCTTACCTTTTACCTTGTTCCTCAAAATCTAGGCCTGTCCTGGAAACTGACTTTGTACCAAATCAAAATTACAGTCGCATCATAACCTGATTTATTCATTTTCTGAATCCCCAGCTCTACAGGCCACTGAAGACCCCTGCTGAGATCATTTTCTCCCTCCCAAATCGTATCATTATTTAAATGTATTTACTTCATTACTGCCCTGCATATCCCCATTCCAATTTTTTTAATTCTATTGCAGGTGTGAAGCACAAGAATAGATGTCAACTTAATTTAAGTTTTTATTTACAAGACAGATATGAAACAACTTTTGTTCGTGCTTTCTTCAACTAAATACAACTCAAATTTAGAAATCACTGCTTTCTTTTTATTTGCATTTTCCATACATCCATAGTTCTTTTTTGTTTTGTGGATATATTCATTATCTTTCACTAAGAAACCTACCGTATTTTCCGGACTATACGTCGCTCCAGAGTATAAGTCGAATCATCCAAAAATGGCATAATAAAGAAAAAAAAAATCATATACGAGGGTTAGTCAAAAAGTTAGACAAATGCCATAAAGAAATTACTAGGAACTTTTTGACTACCCCTCGTATTGGTCGCACTGGAGTATAGGTCGCATTTTGGGGGCAGTGTTGTTTAAATGATTTTGTTAACGCACCTTTTTTGGATGAC
>JAQNCB010000014.1:11575854-11586836 GCA_030068295.1 Euristhmus nudiceps
CACACACACACACACACACACACACACACACACACACACACACACACACACACACACACACACACACACAGGTATATGTCAAGAGTATACGGTGTGTGTAAGAGGTGTAAGGCGGTGTGAGCTTGTGGACCGAAAACTCAAAACACACCACAGGTATGTTTGGTTCACATCAGGACAAGCGTAGAAAACAACAGGCCTCTGTGTGTGAGTGTGTGTTTGCGTAGTGTGTCTTCCCCGCGTCCGTAGCGAGTGCCCAGCGCCGTCCTAACACTCTCCAGATGGACCCGTTCGGGGAGCTGTTCTTGGCACAGCCATCCGTGGCCGAATGTCACAAATACTTTCCTTTATTTAGGAACGGCTCAGCCTGAGGGAGGCGGGGTGGTGGAGTCGGAAAGGGGAATGACTCGCACACACAACATCTGGATTTTATTAGGAGCTGCTGGGAAAAAAATCAGAAAAGGAAGTTTTCTCTCTGTCTCTCGAGCCTTTTTGGGGAGAGCTGGACTCGGTACGGCTGTCTCACAGCCGACCCTGCAGGGAACAGATGGTGGAGACAACCATCAGACACGACGCAGAGAAATAGAGAAGACATTTGGGTGGAAGATTAGACGCACAGATTTGCGGTTTTTATATTGTGTTAATTGCCTAATGGTCTGTCACGTAGTATCATATACTGTCATCTGGGCCTATACTGGATATCTACCCCGTATATAAAGGCATCCCGAGAAATGATGTCGAGTTATCTGTATGCCGCACTCTTCAGCATTTAATTAGAAGGACACGTGTGATGCCGCCAACGAATTCGTTGTGGTCATGTATACACACGTCATGCATAGCAGCAAAATGTTTTTCTTCACATGTCCTAGCTTGGAGGGAAGCCGCCGTCCCCATACTTTCTTCCAAATTAGGCAGACTTTATCTTGAATTCGTCCCAAAATGCTGCTGATGAAGAGTGAACCATTCAGGAGGCTTGATTCCTATTTGGGAAAATTTCAGCTGTGGGCATTGCACTGAAGCAAGTATTGGTAAACAATTTGAATTCCGACGACAGTATCAGGAGGACGAGATCATGCACGGTGAATATCACATGTAGAAATCATGCAAATCGTTGTCAGTATGTGCCTTGTTTACCTTCAGTTCAGGTTTGGAAGAGTCCTTGGGCACAAGCTGTTCTCTGTTCTGTGAAATTTGTACAGTTTCATGTCTTTATTGAGTCATTAAACTATCGTTGTAAGTAAATATCATTCATTCATTCATTTTCTGAACCGCTTAATCCTAATTAGGGTCGCAGGGAGGCTGGTGCCTATCTCAGCCGCCTGCAGAGTACACCCTGGACAGCTCGCCAGGCCATCGCAGGGCAGAAACATGCTGACGGCTATGCAGCTACTCCTGATGAAAGTCAGCAATGGTTCTTTTACATCCCTCTCACTACAGACAGTGAGGAACATGGCCGGCCTTTGGTAACCCAGTTAGCTGCACTGGGGTTAAATCAAACCCATTTCATATAAATTACATCCTACATGTATAGAAAATAACATTATATATATTGATAAATAACACTTTTTTTAAATATATGTCTAAAATGAAAAATAACCTCAAATTGTCACCTAGCGTCAGATAGATAGGCAGAGGTAGGCACCCGTCTCCCCACTATAATAAGAGTAAGTGGTTTGCAAAATGAATGAGTGAGTGAGCTATTACTACTTATTTGATTATCATTCTTATCTAGTAAAACCAGAGTTTATAAAGAACCCAGATGGATCTGCTGGAGTGTTCATAACAACCTGTAATATTATATCCTGATAAAAGTTAGAGAGGCTGCAGAGCCCTCACCGTGTTTCTGTCCTGTGATGGCCTGGTGAGCTGTCCAGGGTGTACTCTGCCCTCGCCCAGAGTCGGCAGAGATGGACACCAGCCTCCCCGCGACCCTAATTAGGTTCAGTGAATGAACGAATGAATGGTCCAGAAAATGAATGAATAAAAGTGACACATTTTTGTTCTGTTAAAAAAGAAAAATGTGGCATGCTGTAGGACCAAGCATCAAGGATGTAAACTCTTGCTTTTATTGATGTGCTTTTATTAGGACACATTTAGCAATTAGTTATGGTCAATAGCTAGATTCAAAACACATTAAGCAAGCCTAATCCATATTCAAGAGTCAGGGCAACAAGCAAGAGTGAAAACCAGGACCTACAGTGAACCACAAAAAGAACTGAACAATAAATTCTACAATAATACAAAGACAGGACGGGGAATATACTATACACTGACAAATTAATCAAAGACGAACACAGAACAGATGACCGCAATCAGGTAGCTTCAAGTTTTAAGTTTTATTGTATTATACAGGTAATAATGGAGCATTACTACTGGCATTGAAATTCTTGGACTCAGAGCTCCCTCCAAACTGCACATAAAAATAACATTTATATAACATATAAAATTTAAAAAAATAAAACTATATAAACAAAAATAAAAGTTGGAGAAAAAACTTTATATATATATATATATATATATATATATATAAAATGGGCAGCATGGTGGCATAGTGGTTAGCACGTCTGCCAAGAAGGTCCTAGCCTGGATTCCCAGTTTGGGTGTTTTCTGAGTGGAGTTTGCATGTTTTCTCCGTGCTTGTCTGGGTTTCCTCCGGGTACTCCGGTTTCCTCTCACACACCAAAAACATGCACAGTAGTAAGCTACTTGGCTGTTCCAAACCATCTCTATGTGAGTGTGTGTTGGCCCTGAGATAGCCTGGTGAACTGTCCAGGGTGTACCATGCCCTCACCCAGAGTCGGGTGAGATGGGCACCAGCCTCCCCGCGACCCTAATTAGGATGAAGTGGTTCAGAAAATGAATGCATGAATACACACACACACACACACACACACACACACACATATATATATATATATATATAAATTGAATGAATGCAAAATAGTAATTAAAAAATGCTGTGGTGCAGAAAATGGTGTGTGCTTGTACAGTGTGTACAATGAGTGTACACACTATTGTGTGCAAATCCTCCAGCAGCTCAGCAGCCTGATGGCTTGCTGGTGGAAAATATCCCTGAATCTACTGGTGCGAGTCTGGATGCTCCTGTATCGTCTACCCAACAGCAGAAGTGTGAAGAGTGGGTGGCTGGGCTCAGGGAGGATCCACTGGGCATCCCTCCTCCAGTGCTATCTGTAGAGGTCCTGGAGGGCTGGCACTTCAGTCCTGGTGAAGCGTTGTGCTGATCTGACCACCGCTGGAGAGCTTCTCAGTCCAGAGCATTACAACTGCCATACCAGGTTGTGATACAGTCAGACAGAACACTCTGGATCATGCACCGGTAGAAGTTGATAAGTATTCTGGAGTCCATGCCAAACCGCCGTAGAAAGAAGAACTGCTGTCTCGCTGCTTCCGTGATCACACCCATGAGACAGCGGCTCTTCGTTGTACAGCGGCTGAGGAGGTTTGGCATAGACTCCAGAATAATCATTAACTTCTACTGATGCACCAGCGAGAGTATTCTGTCTGGTTGGGTGGAGACAGAGCTCAGCGAAACCATGATGAGGGAAAGTATAAGTGTTGCTAAATTGCTACACTTTCAGAAATGGAGGTAACGGCATGTACCTATATGGGTGTAAAGGCACGTTGCTAGGTGAGACAGTTGTGTAGCCTTCACTGCTGGATCATTTTTGCGCCTTATTAAATTAGTAGTTAGCTAAAACCTAAGCTAAACTATGCATTTTTATCCACTTTTCTCCTGCTTCCCTCCAGATAGCTGCAGGCACAACCTTGATGTTGAAATTCTTTCCTTCTTTTGTTTTAAATCACTTTGTACCATTTCCGGTTGACAAAACGTGCACTTCTGATCTCTTCAAGAGCAACACTGTTCTTCAGAGGGAGCATTTACAGTGCAGGTATATTCTGGTCTCTTTTCCGTTTTTTAGAGAGTATCGTATTATTTATTCATTCATTCCTTTGCTGAAGTGCTTAATCCTACTACTGTTACTAGGAGGCTGGAGAGAAGGGCGAAGACGGAGTACCCCGTGCGGTGTAAGGCACGGGACAGCTCGCCAAACAATTACCGGGCCAACACACACACACACACACAAACATTCACAGTCATGTTCACACCTCGGGGTAATTTGGAACAGCCATTCAGCCTAATGTGCCTGTCCTTGGACTGTAGGAGATAACCGGAGTTCCCAGAGGAAACCTAAGCAAGCTTGGGGGAGAACATGCAGACTCTTGTATGGTATGAGTGAAATAAAACCCTTTATATGTTATTTTTGATTGTTTGCATGGACCTTCATCTTTTGTGTTTTATGCATTGTGTACTTGGATATTTAACTTCTAAATAAATATTGCATGCTACAGCTCCTTCACGATAGCTATCACTGTTTTCTAAGATAGCGTGTCATAATGCTGGTCAACATGTCCTTCCTCCCTCGCAACCGCCCATAACGCCTACCTCCTCCTGATAATTCCCTATCGTTTTGAGAAAAACAAAGATAGGGATCTGAAAATCCTCGCCGCCTAATTTCCTGTTCGGTTCTGACACCTCTGATCATAATGTCCTTTATCACTCATCCCATAGAATCTCATCTCCCATCCAAACAATACTGTAGATTTCCTTTGTCAGCAATCTGGAGATGAAAAGAGCACAAAAACAGGGAAATCCACCGACACACATTTCCTTGATATTAAAATACAAAGACACGATAGTTGGCAGCCTAACCAGCATATGATTGAAGATGTGTGAGAACGGGGACTGCTTTGAGATTCCTTTTCCCATTATGCAGGTGTATTTATTCATGAACTGGCCAGGGTGTTGATTTCACAAGATGAAACCAAGTTCTTTCTGCACTGATGGCTAAACGTTTGTGACAAGCCCATCAGCAGAAAGCCTCTGTAGCTCATCACCTTTGGAACGACCTCAAAATACTAGTACTAGATCCCGCCATTAGTTTTCGAATGCAGCTGAAAATTAAGGTATTGATACCCTTCAAAGGAGTGGGCTGTCAAGAACACTTACTTATACTTTTAATCATTATAATTAACTCTAATTAGAGACTAATAAAAACACAGAATGTGTATTTGGCAATCAATCTTCTGATTTGGTTCTGTGGTCTGAAATATAGATGGACGTCCACATACATGATTCTAAGAATGTAATAGACTGTAAGTTGTTCTGCATGGAGGAGACTCTGGAACTTTTGTTTTGCTTCTGGAGTGTTTTTTTTTGGGGGGTTTACAATTTAAAAAAAAATCACCCTTATGAAACATAACACAAATAGACTCAGTGCTGTTTTTTTTTTTTTTACGAAAGCTTAACTGTTGTGGTAATTTTGACCCTGCTATTTTGCTGAAGTTGCCTTCTTTATCAATAAGCTTGAAAAAAAATATTATGGTTACGTAAAAATGTGGCATGTCTACTTATTTAGGCTCAAAATGCCACTCACTGCCACTCATACTAATTCATTTGCCAAACAGCTTACTCCTATTCAGGTCGCAGGGAGGCTGAAATGTATCTCAGTTGACTGTGATTGAAGGAAGGGGACACTCTGAACAGTTCCACCACGGCCAATACAAATAAATACCCACTCATCCTCACACCTTGGGGCAATTTGGAACAGATACTCAGCCTAATGGGCATGTGTTTGGACTGTAGGAGAAAACTGGAGTACCCTGAGGAAACCTACGCGAGCACAAGCAGAACACGCAAACTCCCCACAGAAACGCCCGAGACTGGGATGCAAACCCATGACCTTCTTGCTGTAAGGCGACATGCTAACCACTACACTACTAGGCCACCACGATCCCTGCCACTCAGTGCATGTTTTTTTTGTTGTTTTTACAACACATTGCAGTAAACCTTTCCAATCAGAATGTGTTTATAAGCTGCCCTGCAGTAGCTCCAGCTGTAAAATAAATGATGTTTGTTTATTAATGCACCCATTGTAGCACAGTGCTGCTCCTATCATAACAGCTTTATACTGTACAAACACGTCTGTGAAGGTTCTCAGTCATCCAGGTCATAGTATCCAAGGCGTGTGGTTTCCTTCTGTCAACTGGACTGGAAATTTGGTTGAAGACGTTTCGCTACCTATCCAGGGAGCTTCTTTCACCCATTTACCGCTCATCCTGGAATCTTTACCCAGCCAAACTGCCGCAAAATTTCTTGGCCACTCAAACCCTGTTCCCTCTGTTCCCATCCACAGAGTGAAACTGCCAACGACCTCCCCTCACACCCCTGCTTTGTTCAGAGACAGAGACCCTAACGACTCTGTCACGACCCTGGCCTAGGTGGAACTAACACCTCTTAGGAAGGGTGGGTCCTGAACCACAGAGTATAAATTCTGGTTGCCTGCATGAGTTTTCAGAACTGAAGAAGCTCCCCAGATAGGTAGCGAAACGTCTTCAACCAAATTTCCAGTCCAGTTGAGATGAAGGAAACCACAGCCTTGGACTGTGCAAACACCTCAGCCGTTCCTATAGATGCGCGTTCCATATAAACTTAGGCTTAAGGTGTGATGAAAAATATCTAATCATAGATGTAGTGAAATTTTTCTTATGAGATGCCAATGTGTATTTTTGAAGGAGTCTCCAGGTTCAGTACTTAGTAACAGTCAGAAGAAGTCCTATTGTGTATAAGACAGGACAGAGGAGTTTGTACTTTCCAGTTTTTCAGCCACATTACAAACCTCATGAGCCTCATTAAGTCCAAGATAGAGAAAAGAGGCCAGACTCGTGAGAGAACAAGTGTTTATACTGTAGATAACAGGAACAGGAACAGTGTTTTGCAGAGGTTTCATTATTTCAGATAAAAGTAATCCACTTCGGGTGATAACATTGTGTTTGTAATTTCTTGTCTACTGTCTGTATATCTGTTATATGGATTATACAGATCTATTTTATACTTTTATACTTTCCTTTTTTATCTTCAGTAACTGCCTTAACCTGGGCAGGAAGGAGCACAACCTGAATGGTACACCTGGCCATTGCAGGGCACTGTGTACTTACATTTACTGGACCTATCAGCATGTCTTCGGAAGGTAGACGTCTGAGTGTCCCTGGAAAACATGCAAAACTGCACACTGACGGGAACCAAATTTCAGGATTACATTAGATCTGTACGGAAACAACACTACCGACTGAACCACAGTGCCACTCAGTGAGGAACCTGGTCTCCTGATCTGGAAAAATGCTGCCAAAGTCAGAAAATCATTTAATGAGCAATGCATTGCGGTGCCAATAAGAGGTCAATGCATCATATGAAAGCAATAATAAAAGTGGAGCTCCCATATGATATCGCTTTTCGTGGGAACTCTCAAACACCATACACGTACCCTACTTAGATCAAATCATCATAAAAAGTTCATGATTACATTTTTATAGAAGGGAATAAAAATGAGATGGAACAAGAACTTAGTTTCAATACGTAAAATACACCATTTAAAAACGGTAGGTTTAGAGAACACTTCAGTAACACAACAATATAATTAGCTGTTTATTTATTTCACGTCATTAGCATCACATGACCCGAGTATTATATGCTTTTTGTTCGCTATATTAGATATAAATCCATTCATTCATTTTCTAAACTGCTTAATCCTAATTAGGGGAGACTGGTGCCTATCTCAGCCAACTCTGGGCAAGGGCGGGGTACACCCTAGATCAGGGGTCACCAACGTAGCCCACAAGGACCACATGAGTAGCCCTCGGACCTGTTCTAAAAATAGCTCACCATAGCTCCTCTTACCAGTGATCTGCATCTAATTCACTTGTTCACTTGTTTACATCCTGTATATATTCACATTCATATTTTTATCTCATCCATATTTTTATCACATTCATCTTTTTATTCACATACAATATTTGTATTCTATTTTATTTTACTATATTATTTTATTCTATTTAACTTGATTGCAATTGTGTGTTTCTTGCACTGTTGGGAACTTGAGACATAAACATTTCACTGCCCGTAATTGCTTAATGTAATTTCTTGCTAGTGACAATAAAACTCTCGAATCTTGAATCTATCTGAGACTAATCCAAGACTACAGTGTGCAAAGGCTTCCATTATTAGTTTTGTTGTTCTGTTTTCTGATTTGTTCATTCTATATGTTATGCAGTTATAGGCTAATGCTCTATGATGAACACTAAAATATTTTCCCAAGAACCACAATCTGCTCTACTCTATCCACAAGCTAACATGGTAGTGAATGGCAAGTGCAGCACTGACTAACAGGAGACAAAAGCCATCGTTGGCAAATGGCAAGGCTTTTAATGATCAATTTTAAGACCTGAACTCCGGGCAGATGCTCAAATGCTGCGTAAGACCACAGTGCCATTTGAGCACCCAGAGCAAACTTTGATTATGAGACGAAAAACAACAAAAGTTATGTGAACACAAACATCATTTCCAAGCACAGATTCCTTCTGCATCATAAAACACAAAGCAGCACAGCAGGGATTTAATGCAGACACTTGATTTGCTCGTGTAAAAGTATGCAAGAGCATCCCTGCTTCAATTATCTTGGGGAGCAAGTACATACAAAGGACAACAGCTCTGGATAAATCATCAGTGGCAACCTCAATCTGGCTCTTTATTAGAGAGGGCATGAATGCTGTCCGGTGAAAAACTACAAGAGGCTGGTTCAGCAATAAAATATGACCCAGACGACAATTGGGTTTAAAGTTTGCACGTTCATTTTGGAATTGTCACTCAATCAGACAGGTTTATTGGAGACGTTATCGAAGCCTGCTGTGATATGCAGGGTGGATGTTGGCTTTTTATGCACGACCTAAGGGCAACCATCAAGTTGGGGCAATATATGTCAATGTACTAGACTATTAACTTACCAACTGCATGGAATCCACAAATAAAAATACTATAAACCATAAATATTATTCAGCTACATACATCACATTATGCTTTTCAAACAACTTAACCATGTGTGTCAATGTTTTTAACCATTAAAAACATCTCCCTGATTTTCCTAAAATAAAGAATCAGTTGTCAACACGTCATGTTTACTTGGTCAGTGAATCTTCTTTCTCTTGAGTCCCGTCTCTCACTGTATTCATCTTATCCAAAATTGGACACAGGTTCTTGTGTTAGGGTTGAGCACTACAAAGTCTGCTTGTGTTTTGCAGTGTTGTAGATGGAACGTACCAGAAGATGGCTCATGGCCTCCTCCTTACCACATTTGTGAGTCGTACTACCCTTTTTGTTGTAGCACAATTTTGATAAAAGTGCTTTTGCAACGTCCAATTCCAGCACACAGCCAGGTGGCCCACGGTGGAATGAACTCACTCAATCATTCATTTGCTGAGCCACTTAAACCTACTATTAGGGTCGCGGTGAGGATCAAGCCTATCTCAGCTGACACCCAACCTTCACCCAGTGTTGGCTGAGATAGGCTCCAGCATTGCCTCAACCATAGACCAAAGAGTCTGACTCTGCTATTTTCCTTTTTTAGCCATTTTACTCGGATCCTCTCAATCATTCTCATCATTACCTCCACCAGCGGAGGTTATGTAACCATTGGAGTTTGTTTGTCTGTCTGTTTGTCTGTTAACAGCATAACTCAAAAACTTATGGACGGATTTTCACCAAATTTTTACCAAATGTCCGGACGAGCAAAACTAACAATTGATTGGATTTTGGAGGTGATCCGGATCACCGTCTGGATCCAGGATAGAAAAGAGTTTAGTGACCCTATGGCCTGGCGAAGGTCTGAGCTCTCCGAGTGCTTTTCTAGTTTGGAATTTTTTCTTTTCTTTTCCAGTCCTCTGATTTATGACTCAAAGCATTTATATCACTAATGAACATTTTATCGACCAGAAGGAAACACTCCCAAAGTCATAAAAATAAGAGAATCCATGCAATATTCCTTGAGAAAACTAGCGAATCAATATGTTTTAATTATTAAAGATATACACTGAGAGACTTATTTCTCATTTTCATTACAGGAAGCTGGTACATAGTCTGGAGTTGGACAGGTTACCTTAACAGCATGACCTAAAAAATGTCACGGTATGCTTTTAGAGCTGTTATTGAATTTAAATGAGTATGTGACAGCAGTGAGGTTAAAGGTCACAATTAAGATTGAGTGTCATTTGTCAGAGATTTGAGGTCCACCTTTTTTTTTTTTTTTTTTTTTTTTTTTTTTTTTTTTTTTTTTTTGTATTCAAACAGATTTCAATGCAAATTACTTTGAAATACCCTGAGACGGAAATCAATTGCACCTTTAATAAACCTATCCTACTAGCAATTATTGTAGATTTAAATATATTTAAATTATTAAAATATATTTAAAATATTAAAAGTGCCCGGAAAAGTGAATAGTCCGTTAGAGTGAAGTGTTTCTTTTTTCAGGAGGTGGGGGCTATATTCCATACTGAATACTGTATTAGTAAGATCACTTCAAAGTTCTGTAAAAGAACAGTAGTACTAAACATTTAACACTCAAATAATAAATCTATATTGTACCTGTGAGTAGTGCTAGTGCAGCTAGTACGGAGTGCTCGTGAACTATCCATGATAGCCGCACTAGCACGCCGCGCTAGCCACGCTAGCACTACGTTAAATGAATTACTGTATTATGTATTACAATATGTATTACATGTATTTACTGTACAGGTGCAATATTCATTTATTATTAATTAAAAATAATCATGAGCCGGCTAGCGTGGCTAGCACAGAATGCTCGCGAACTATCCTTAAAAAAAAATCGGGTTGTCCATACAACCCGAAATCCGGTCCATCGGGGTCCGGTCGAGCGAGGTTTGACTGTATATTTATAATGACTAAAATGAAACTCACATGATTCTCTGTAACTCTGAGTTTCACACACAAATGCGTTCGTCAGACATATTTAATGAACAACATTCCTGCTACATTGCTTATATGCATCTGTATGCAATGGGCTAAGGGTGAAGGGGCTAGTTGGCAGTGAAGTGTGAAAACGTCAGCAGGCCTGTTG
>JAQNCB010000014.1:11784655-11795986 GCA_030068295.1 Euristhmus nudiceps
AAATATTGTAAAACCCATCACGTCTTTTACTGCAGCCCCCGGCACAACACGTCTCTGGCATTGTTAAAAAAAAAAAAAAAAAAAAAAGACCGAATGACCCTTTTCACAGTAGCTCATGCACTGCCGAGCCCTTTGTTTGACCGGCTATGTGGTGCTCATGGGAAATCGTGACTTCACCCGCAGGAGCCTAAAGGAGGAGATAAAGCATGTCATAAACTATAGAGTTTAAATTGAAATGAAGAGTCTGTTTTAACTTTTGAGGCGACAGTCTAATGTTTCAGTGGAACTATATGTTCCTGTGTGTAAAGGTGAGCCTTTTTCCTCACCTCTCTGTTAGACGCAGAGTAGGCAGAGCGTAAGCGTCTCACACACCAACATTTTCGTTATGCCTCGTCTCGTCATGTTTAAGTCGCCAAAGATCCATTTTTAGTGCATCATCGTCACGTTGTCATCATCCAAAAAAGGTTCGTTAACAAAGTCATTTAAACAACACTGCCTCCAACATGCGACCTATACTCCAGTGCGACTTGTATATGTTTGTTTTTCTTTATTATGCCATTTTTGGATGATTCGACTTATAATCCGGAGCAATGTATTGTCTGGAAAATACAGTAATGTATAGATCTCTGTTATTAAAAAAAAAAGGAGCAAGATGTCCAGAGAATTCTCAAAAACAGTCCTCTGGTACATTGATTGTGCAACAACTGCTGCTTCGAATGTTTTATTACTGGGACAAATGTGAATGTCAGTGTGTGTCTATTTATGGTTTAGACACACAAGCATTGCAATCTGACCACGATAACATGCACTTGGAACCGTGCCATGTCTGGCTTGCTTAGACCATCACAGACCGCTGTTTTGGTTCACACAACCTGAATCTGATCGCTGTGTTCCCTCCTGGTTTATTAAACTGCACTGAGCGGGAAAAGCAAATCAGTGAATAAGAACAAAATTAAAGACGCCCCCGCAGTCACATTAACCAGATTAGAAATGTCGATCAACATGACAGTGGAAAGGTTTCACCCAGGGTGTATCTGCCTTGTGAGTTGTCGCATGAGCAGCAGTTTGAGTACCATATTTTCCGGACTGAACATCGCTCCGAAGTATAAGTCGAATCAGCCAAAACATGCATAATAAAGAAAAAAAACCCATACAGGTCGCATTAGAGTATAGGTCGCATTTTGGGGGCAGTGCTGTTTAAATGATGTCGTTAACGCACCTTTTTTTTGTATGACATGATGATGACGCACTAAAAATGGATCTTTTGGCGACTAAAACATGACGTGACGAGGCTGCAGCCTCTGTTATTTACCTGTCTCAGATGGCGATGGGGAGCAAGAGTCACCGTGATGTCCTCTCACCGTGCTTTTCAGTCACTGCCATTCTCTCGGGTTTAATACTCCTATTTAAAATGTTCACAATAAATGCGCTGTCTTTCCGAATCATTGGAAATCTGGGTCAGCCATCTCAACAAGCACTCAATGCTTCCTGGTAAGACTTTTTCACAATAAAGGTCTCTTTTGACTTAATTTCTGGTGCTGTAAGAGTCTTATTGACAAAGCATCTCAGCAAAATTAGACTGAATTCACAACCCAAGTGTGCCCTATTGTGGTTGGCAGTGTGAAAATAACAATTATATAAATGTGTTAATTTCACATATATGTCGCCCCCTGGCCAAACTATGAAAAAAAAGTGCGACTTAGTCCGGAAGATATGGTAGATGGCTCCAGTACACCTCAATGCAGAATAGAAAGGTTATGTTGGGAAGTTAGACATGACTTATCTCCTTCTGTCCACAATTTGAAAATAGGTACGAGTGTGATATCAGAATGAAATAAAAATAATAGCACTGTGTGTTGGTGGTATGTTTTTGCTGAACTGCGATTGCATTTGCTGCCAACCAAGCAGAAGAAATCCCAGATCGAACTGCCGGTGCTGATTAAAGTAAATTCTACTAAACAAATTTTATTTTCTGTCGTTGTTTCAGGTTAAGAACTTTGGTCGTTCGGGGCGCACCAAGTACACTCATTTGGTGGATCAGGACACCACCTCCTTTGACTCTGCTTGGGCCCAGGAGAGTGCCCAGAACAGCAAGTTTTATAAACAGAAGGCAGGGGGTGTGAGAGACGTACTCGATCGACCCTCACTTCAGAAGAGGAAGACATGAAGTGTGTGTGTCTCACTCTGTTTTCCATTTTCTACAGAAGGATTCTTTTATTTCTCAGCCCACTGTAAATAGAATAAAACTTACTCTAAGAGGAAAATCAATTCCAGGACATGCCTTGGTCTTATTCATATATTGAATATTTGTACAAAACATTTTCATGAAAATTGAGGGAAGTCTTTAGAAAAGCTGAGAGGTGGACATGGCTGGAATGCACTGGATGAACAAGTTTGAAGTTTTATTACAGGCAAACAGTGCTAAACAGCGTCACAGCATTGCCCACGGCCGAGTCTGCCAGTTCAGTTGGTCAGTGCGATCAGAGCCTCTACGATGTTCCCCATGTGTTCCCTCAAACTGCGCTCGGCCATGCTGCGTGGAATCTCCATCTCAGCCATCTGTGGATCAAACACGGCATCAGAGCAACAAATTCTAATTGCACGGCAGCTTAGATGCCATCTTAACTCATCATACTTACAATCAGCTCCACATCCTCTTTCTTAATTGTTACTTTGGCCAATTCTTTTTCTCTGTGGAGAACGAGCAAACAGTGTATTTAACAATGTCTGTAAAATCATGTTTATATATATATATATAAAAAAATTGCTCACCTTTCCTGTTTTGCCTTCTGTTCTCTGGATCTTCTGTCTCCAATCACAGACATGGCCTTCAAACACAAAAGCAGTTAAAATAAACCAATGAGAAATTAGATATAGGGATCCCTCCCTTTTCGTTGTTAATGGGGGGTTAAGACCCCCGTGAAGACCGAATTTCCACGAAGTAGGATCGAGACACCACCTCCACCCCCCCCCCCACTGATGTGCACGTACAGGTATATGTGTATATAATATAAATAAATACATATTCAGCGCTATAAATGCCTAACAATTAAACATTCAAAAACAAGATGTAAATAAAATACGTGTGTAATTGTACACAGATGTAAGAAATGCCTTGACTTCCGCCTTTTCTGTATCAAATGCTGTTATTTTAGAGCCGTTCTAAACAGACTCCCACACCAGAGTCAGTAGTGAGCTTGCTCCCTTACCTTTAACGTTTACCCTATTTAATAGTGAAACATTTAAGTGAAAAAAAATTTTGTTAGGTCCCACAATCAGCAATGCTTGATAGTTGTCCTGTATAGCGTCAGCTTCTCCTCTGGTCAGAACGCACGGTAATTTCAATATGTTGGCTGCATATGCAAGTGCCACTAACTCCACCTTACGTTTGGCATTAATGGGAAGCCCACGACCTTTACAGAATGCCTTTAGGTCGTCAATTTTCCACCTTTGAAAGTCCTCCAAAGCTGTACTGTCACTAAGCTGCATGTTGACTTCAGCCATTTCACTGGATTCAGTGGATCCTTTGGTAGCTGTGATCCCACAATGCCGTGCGTGCCACAAAATGCATAACTGCCTTCTTAAGGCTTCTTTTTTAATTATTTCTTAAATGATTCCTGAACAGTTCCTGCAGCATGGAGGGGAATATTTTCCTGCTGAAAGGTGTGACTACTGTCAAGGAGCACCACGGTTCCATAACAGTATCTAGGTACATCAAGGTTTTCCAGCAGAACATCACACTGCTTCCAGTGGCTTGCCTTCTTCACACAGTCCATCCTGTTGCCATCTCTTCATCACAAAAGCAACACCCATGGACTCAGCTGTGCACGTTATGTAAATGAAAATGTGATTCATTAGACCAGTCTACCTTCTTCCATTGCTCCATGGTCCAGTTTGGATGCTCACATGTCCAATATCGGTGCTTTCCATGGTGAGCGTGAGTCAAACATGTGCTCTGACTGGTTTGCAACTCTACAACGCGCTGCTTTCTGATCACAACACACAGGCCAGCCTTCACTTCCCATACAGATTGGAATTAAGCTGTTCCTGTTCTGACCCAGTCATCTATCCATGATAACGTGGACCTTGTCAAAGTCACTCATTCATTTGCTTGCCCATTTTTCCTGCTTCCAACACCTCAACTTTACAAACTCACTTTTCACTTGCTGCCTAATGCATCCCACCCAGTGACCAGTAGTATAGTAATGAGATAATCGCTGATATTGTATCCACACCCATTGGATATTAACAATGCTCTCATTGGCTCCTGTATTACCAGGATTTTGGTTCATGTACCAGGAATACAGAAAAAGAAAAATGGCAGCATGTTTTTGTTGTGCCCACTGTACATGTTTAAGTTACAGTGAGCTCACCCCGGATATATTCTATAAGACAGACATAGTTTAATTTCAGTGATAACACTTTTATCCTTCGTGTCGACAAATGCAGGTGAGAATGGTGAAGGAAAATATCAGCAAAGCCACCGGGAGACTCTTGCCAACCAAAAGGTTTCTAGAGTCTCTTAAGAGATTGAACATTCAATGAACTGTTTAATCCTAGTAGGATCAAGAGAGGCTGGAGTCTATCCCAGCTGTAACTTGGGGAAGAACCCAGAGCACCTCACAAGACCATCGCAGGGCCAACACACACACACACACACACACACACACACACACACACACACAACCATGCACACCCACACTTGGGGCAAACACAGTGATGTGTTTTGACTGTGGGAGGAAACCGTAGTACCCACGCAAGCACAAAGAGGACTCCACACAGAAACGGCCAAGCCCCAGACTTGAACCCAGGAGGCAGATGTGCTCGACACTACACCACCAAGGCTGAATGCCAACTCACACAAATAGATTCTGGTGAGTTTTTCCAGGATGCTTTGGACATGTTTCCCCAGCCAGAAGACATTTAAAAATATCCTAACACCCAAAAATATGTACACAAATATTATGAGGAATCTAAGTATCATACCCAAGGCTGACACTTGCACGGCTTTTGGCCACGATTTTGTCGTGGTAAGGCATGCCATTTTGGGGCATGAACTGGGAGGCTCCCGCACTGTTCACGATGAGTTCATGAATGCATGCCCATCGGGGTCAACATTGACACAAACTGGCACGACTAGTTCACGCATAGTTTATGCGCTTCCCGAATTGGCACGAGTTTGCGCAATCCCGGAGGACGGTGTCGATTTGGGCACGCCATATAAAAAGGGGGCCTCCCCAACTCCTGGTCATTTTTGGATTGGCTGTGGAAGAGACAACATGCTGAATGCCAGAGACACAATCATTGTAGAGAAGAGAAGATACCTATACCTGGCAGCTGCTCTAACCATTGTTGAAGAGCAGCAGAAAAGGCTGGAAGAGGCAGAAGAGCAAGAAAAGGCAACCCCACCTCGGAGAAAGACACACAGGAAAGTGCGGATCAGGGAATGGTTGACAAGAAGGCACGAGTTTGGACAGTATGACAGTCTATTGACTGAACTCCACAAGGAAGATCAAAGGGGCTACAAAAATTACCTCAGAATCACACCTGACCTGTCCCAAGAGATGGTTGAGAAGTTAACCCCTCGCCTCCAGAAGCAGTCCACCTTTATGAGGGAACCGCTTCAAGTTGGACTCAAGCTGGCTGCCACCCTCCGCTTCCTAGCCACTGGAAATTCCTATCCGAGGCTGCAGTACAGCTTCAGGATTGAAGCAAGTACCATCTGCAAGTTCATACCCGAGGTGTATAAAGCCATCATCGCGGTCTACAAGGACGAAGTGCTGCGCTGCCCCAAAACTGAAGAGTGGAAGGAAGTTGCTACCAGGTTCAGCTCCAGACTAGAACTGTCTGGGGCACATCGCCATGAAGAAGCCACCCAATGCTGGCTCCTACTACAACTACAAGGGCTTCCATAGCATTGTACCGATGGCAGTGGCAGATGCTACCTGCAAGTTCCTCTATGTGGATATTGGGGCAGAGGGTGGTGCGTCGGATGGAGGAACTGTTCCCTGCATGATGCTGTAGAAGAGAAGAGACCCCGAGTGCCTCAACCAGAATCACTCCCTAATGATGACGAGCCAGTGCCCATCACTTCGTAGGGGATGACGCCTTTGCTCTCCAAACTTGGATGATGAAACCATTCTCTCATTGGTCACAGGTCCTACGAGAACGCATATGCAGCTACAGGTTGTCTCGTCTCCATGTGTCGTGGTTGCTTCTTGACAACGATGCATCAGCACCCCGACACCATCAACCTGATCACCATGTGCGCCTGTGTCCTGCACAACCTCATCCTCATCAGATACCCACACGCAAATTCAGAAGTGGACATACACATGATCTGATCCACCATCAACCTGATCACCATGTGCGCCTGTGTCCTGCACAACCTCATCCTCATCAGATACCCACACGCAAATTCAGAAGTGGACATACACATGATCTGATCCCTGGTGGATGGAGGACTGACCAGGGCCTGCTGCCTCTAACCGGCCATCATACCCAGAAGGATGCAAAGGATCATCGAGACTACCTTTCACATTACGACATGTCCCCTGTTGGTGCTGTCCTTTGACAAGAAAGAATGGTAGTAGCTCCATGAGCTGCATCCACAGTTGTTCCATTTTTGAAATAAAAGAAATGACGACCCCCCCCCAAAAAAAAAAAAAGTACCGTATTTTCAGCACTATACGCTGTGCCGGAGTACAAGTCGAAGCATCCAAAAATAGCATAATAAAGGGAAAAAAATAAAACATATACAAGTCACACTGGAGTATAGGTCGCATTTTGGGGGCAGTATTGTTTAAATGATTTTGTTAACCCACCTTTTTTTGTATGATGACAACGTGACGATGACGCACTAAAAATGGATCTTTGGCAACTAAAACATGACGAGACGAGGCGTAACGAAAATGGTGTGAGACACTCGCAGTGCATCTCTGAGCCTAACAGAGAGAGGGGAAAAAGGCTCCCATTTACACACAGGAACATATCGTTCCACTGAAACATTAGACTGTCGGCTCAAACGTTAAAACAGACTCTTCATTTCAATTTAAACCCTACAGTTTATGATATGCTTTATATCCTGCGTGAGGAGTCATTTATCTTAGCATTTAGCCTGTTATTTACCTTTCTCAGATGCCAATGGAGAGAAAGTTCGCTGTGATGTGGTATCACTGCACTTTTCAGCCACTGAAATCCTCCGTTTTTAATAGTCTGTGATTAATATTACCACTTAAAACGTTCACAATAAATGTGCTGTCTTTCCGAATCACTGGAAATCTGAGTCAGCCTTCTCAACAGCACTAAACACTTCCCGTGTTGCCAGGTGTTAAAAATAATCAACATCTGAACTGAGGTTGCCAGGTTTATACAATTTTCAACATGTAAAATGCAGTTGCCTGTGTAAAAAAATAACAAAATTATATAATAGTGTGTTAATAATTTAACATACAAGTTGCTCTGGAGTACAAGTCACCCCCCCTGGCCAAACTATGAAAAAAAAACCGGCGACTTATAGTCCGGAAAATATGGTAATGAGGAAATAAAAAATAAAAGACATTAAAGAAAGGAAGACAGAAAAAAATATTTTTTCGTTTCTTTTTCGTTTATTTTTTTGATTCGTTTCGTTTGTGTCTAACTTTAAGGCTTTTAAGGTTAAAAATAAAAACAAGCGTTTTGAAGTAAGATAACAATTTATTAACATGAAAAGAGCAAAAAAACAAATATGTACAAGTATCACAGTCCAACTATTTACAAATATTTAAAAGTCTCTCAATGGCACTGACTGCCAAAATTCTCTCACTTTGTAAATTCTCTCTCTCAGTGTCCTTGCTGGTGCTGGTACCGCTGCCTGGGGATACCCGTTGGACTGGTGATGTGTCGAGATCCTTGGAGGCGAAGAGGGTTGAGGGTGAAAAACCATCTAGGCTGCTGTTGTCGGACCCCGGGGCCGGGAAGCTGAGTGGTGTCACAGGTGTCTTGAAGGTGGCTGACAGCGACGACACTGAAGGTGTTTGTGAAGGAGCCTGGACAAGGGTGGCTGATGGTGCAGGTGGCATCTCTGGTTCCCACTCCGTGGTACGGGTCCAGGAGGACTGGCCTGAAGACTGTGGTGACTGGGGCGGCATCCAGGTTAGAGGTGATGGCTGACTGGCTGGAGGTTGCTGCTGAAGCTGCTGCTGCTGTGGCGGTGCCTGCCAGGTGGCTGGTTGAGGTTCATTCCAGAACTGCTGCTGCGGGGCTGGCCAGGTCATGGATGGTTGTTGCTGTGGCTGCTGGAAGACCTGCCTGTACCGGTGGACAAGGTTGAGGCAGTCTATCTGGAATTCATGCCAGGAGTCCTTCGGGATGCCCTGTATGTGCCCTTCCAGCAGGCACGCAAAATCGTGTACAATCTTCTGTTGGTCGGTGTAGGAGTGGCTGTCCCCCAAGGAATCTGCTTTGGAGAGGATCTGAAACATACAAACATTGGAACAATTTAGTACAGCATCTCAATGCAACATATTGCAAATGTCATGTCAACAGCAATGGATCAAACTGGAATACAATCTGCAAGTAGACATTGGGATTCTCACCTGCTTCACTGCATCACTGAGGTCGCTCTGGGTCACCCCGGTGTCGGCGGTTGTGGTGGCTGTCTCTGTTGTTGGTGGCCTGGACCACTTCCCCTTGCCGTTCCCTGTGGTAGTAGATACTTGGCTCTGGGAACCTGTGGACCTCATTTCATCATTGTCATCATCCCTGATCTTCACTGCAGCCGACTCTGGGACAGGAAACTGCTCACTGGGGAAAGTCTTTCCCCGAACGATGTGTTGCGTCAGGAAACTCCAGGTCTCTGCGATCTGGTCATCACGGACACTCCTCTGTGGCTGGCCAGCCCCACTCTTCTCCCTATGCATAATCCTCCCCACCCTGGTTCTCAGGTTCTCGTAGTGCTTCTTGCATTGGGAACCAGTGGCAGGAGGCTCCAGCTGCTGTCCGACTCGGTCCCACCGGCTGTTCTTGTCCGCCACGTTGAACCACTGCTTCTGCTTCTTGTCATACAGCTGCGGGTTCTCTTTCACAAGCTCGGCCAACCTCAACTCGGCCTCTCCTGTCCAGCGGTACTTAGGGATTTCTTTCTTGGACACCCGGACCCGCTTCTTCTGCTGCCTGGTAGCCTCGTCCTCACTCGATGGCTGTCTCTGGCTTTCGAGTTGATCCTGGTGTGTCTCCGGGATAACATCAACACTTGATTTAGGTGACTGGGGGGAATGATCTCTCTCAGCGGTCTCTGCCTCTGGCCTGTCAGCTTCTGGCCTTCTCTGCTTTGCTCTTCCTCGTGTCTGGTTTGTATTAGGCATGTTGTCTCTGTGATACAAGTTATCTCTTCGCTGGTGATCTCTGGAATGGCGAGCAGTGTCCAGGAAACCCTACACACATGCACACAGATGCTGGAAAGTACTTTGCAAGACATACTACGGTATGAGGCAAGGGACATGCTTCTCAGAAAAGCTCGATTGCACCGATGTGAGCGCCACTGTTGCGCAGTGGTCGTGAACTGCTCGTCAACTACTTGTGCCATGCGCAAACTGTTCGTGAAGTGCGTAAACTGCCACGCACTGGCACGCATCATCCCCACGAGTTCACAAACTGCTTGCGCATAGTTCACGACCCGGTCTCGAAATTTTGTCGTGACCAAAATTTTGAACATTTCAAAATTCTCGTCCTGGCATGGAACGCAGTCACGACGGGTTTACGTACACTTTACGACAAGTTTGTGACTTGAGTCGTGCCACAGAATCGTGCAAGTGTCAGCCTTGCAATACAAATAATATATACAAGGAAATTCAAAGTGCATCATGGAGTCCGACACACATGCTTCAAAATAATCTCACAAGCCAGGTGATGTGGAAACAATTAAATATTATTTCCACTCAATCTCTTTGTCGGTGTATAAATCATAATGCCAATAGAAGATGGATTTTAAGAAATTCAAAGTTAGACCCTGATAGAGATAAGAATCGGGACACGAATAGCTAAAATGCTCCCAAAAGCTAACGATTACACCAACAATTAAAATTGTCTAAAAACAAGCATATTCTGCACTTTTATGTAATTAAAACAACCTGGAAAAAGTCAAGTGCTTCCTTATTTTTATATTTAAGTAGATACAGCAGCTCCTTCTCAAAATCTACAAGTACATCATGAGAACTAGAACTTTTATTCAAGTTATTTCCATAACAGCTATCAGACTCAGACATTATTTGACACCAGACACATGTATTATAACTCGCCTTCATGTCAATAAAGACCGAGCCATTCACTAAGGAGGAGTGATTACAGTGTAACACCAAACCGCATGCTAATCCTGTTAGTACACAGTACACAAGGTGAATGGGAATTTTTGTCTCACAAAGTAAACAACGACGTTTATGCAAGATATTCTAACTAACACACACACACACACACACACACACACACACACACACACACACACACACACACACAGTACCAGCTTCTTATTAATACACCCAGGACTTGGTACTTTTCCTCCCCACATGGTTAGCTAACTCGGCAATATTTGTTAGCATCTGCTGAAACTCAACTCACCGTTTCCAAGTCCGAACTCGAGATTTCTTTCTCTTCCGCATAATCGGTGACTCTTTCTAAATCAGCAGCCCCGCTGTCGTGTTTACGGGGTTTTTCTGTTGGCTTCCCGGTGCAGTTCTCCTCCGCCTCCAAGTCCAAATCTACATCGCCTTCAGCCGCCATGTTCGCGTCCATCTGCATCCGAAACAAACGCGAGCGAACACGAGAAAGACCCGAGAACAAAGCGAGGTAAAACACCAAGAGGCAAGTTTTCTTCTTCTTCTTCTTTTTTTGGATTTCCGGTGTATTGTATCTATGGATTTGAATTACCGCCACCTTGTGGTCGTAGATATAACTGACAATCCTCAAATAAATCTGTCCTGGAGCTCATCCATCTTTCCATTTCCTGCAATGCCTACATGCAGTGGAATCCACATGAAAATTCAGTAATTTCTTATCAGAATCAGAATCAGGTTTATTGGCCAAATACGTGAACACATACAAGGAATTTGACTGCGGTATTTGTCGCTCTCAGTGTACGTACAAATAAAGGAAAAACATACAAAAACAGGGACAAAGAACTGAATAAATTAAATAAATGAAATAAAAATAATAATGTCAATAAATTAAAGAAAAAAAAACAAGAACAGTAATGAGTGATGGTGCAATGGGATCAATAATCCATTCATCCATTCATTTTCCAAACCGCTTATTCCTAGTTAGGGTCGCGGGGAAGGCTGGTGCCCATCTCAGCCAACT
>JAQNCB010000014.1:11932368-11946710 GCA_030068295.1 Euristhmus nudiceps
CACACGCACACACACACACACACACACACACACACACACACGCGCACGCACACACACACGCACGCACACACACACTCACACACACACACACACACACACACAAACACACACACACACTCACACACACTCACACTCACACACACACACACACACTCACACACACACACACACACACACACACGCGCACATCCAATCATAGGAGCGACTCCTGATGAGCCTCTTGCCTAGGAACGTGGCTATGGAGATGAAGGAAGACTTCCTGAAGCCCCCCGAACGCATTTTTCACAAGATCTACATCCAGCGCCATGACAACGTCAGGTAAGGGACCAACACCCTGTTCTGTTCCTTTTTTTTTCCTGATCTGCTAATCTGTTTTAATGGAACCTTGCTTACGAAGGTCATGGTTACGCCTCAGAGGAAATGTGGTCAGCATGTCTATCTCACAGCAGGAAGGCTCTGGGTTCGATTCCCAGCCTGGGTGTTTCTGTGTGGAGTCCGCATGTTCTCCCCGTGCTTGCGTGGGTTTCCTCCTTGTTCTCCGGTTTCCTCCAGCAGTCCAAGAACATGCCCAGTAGGCTGATCGGCTGTGAATGGTTGTATGTGCGATTGTCCTGCGATGGCCTGGCGAGCTGTTCAGGGTGTACCCTACCCTCACCTAGAGTCGGCCGAGAGAGGTCCCAGCCTCCCTGAGACCCCCAATTAGGATTAAGCGGCTTAGAAGATGAATGAATGAATCTGCAAACAGGATGCATTTTTCAAAAGAACCATCCTTTGTATTTTATTTATTTTTTGCTTTTCTGAGTTTTTCTTTTTTATTTGCCTAATTTCTCTTTGCTGCAGCCACTGAATTTTGGCGGACAACCGCCCCTAAGCAGTGCTGTGTTTATGTTTCTATATTTTGATAACATTTTTAATGCTGCTGATTATGATATTTATGCTTCTACACCAGAGATAAAAAGAGCTTAAATCATTATTGTTGAGCTGTCCGTCTGTCCAGGCTATTATTGTGGACGTGATATTTAAAGAATGCTTTGAAAGATTTTCTTGAAACTTTGCCTAAATGTTCACACCGAATCCAGGATAAAGTGGTTCGAAACTTGAGATCACCAGTCAAAGTTCAAGGTCACTGTGGACTCATGTGTGCCATTTTTGTAATTCCAGTATCTCAGGAACGCTTTGAAGGATTGTCTTCAATCATGGCATGCATGTCCACTCTGAGTCAGTAATGAAGTGTATTGAACTTGGAGGACATAGGTCAAAGTTCAAGAATGCTGCAAGGCTGTGGTTCTGAGGCATATAACTGCCTGGTGGCAGTTCTAGTTACCGTCTAGAGCAGGGGTGTCAAACTCATTTTCACTGAGGGCCACATCTCTAAATTTTGAGGTTAACGAGGGCCGAATAATCACTGAACATCTATTCAAAAAGGGCTGCCATGAATGACTAGATGTTTACTTGAAATTGTTTGGCTCCACCTAATGGATGGATGATAAACTGCATTTTATGGTAGTGGTCGTCAAGAATGTACGATAATCATATACTTTAAAAGCTCTCGTGGGCCACATGAAATGAGTTGGAGGGCCGGATTTGGCCCGCGGGCCTTGAGTTAGACACCTGTGGTCTAGAGAACGTGTTTATAACCAAACACTGATTTATAGCTTTCTGGAAATTTCCATGACTTATTTTGATATCTATGTTTGTTCTTTAACAAACTCTGGGTTCTTCCGGGAATATGACCGGAGATCATGTAACACCTTATTCGTGCAAAGGTGAACACCATTTTGGTGATTTTCTAACAATTTTTTATTTTATCCCCCCCCCTCCTCCGTTTTCATCCTAATTTATTCGTGTCCAGTTCCCACCCATCAGATATTGCCTTCGCTGTCACACGACCACCTCCGACGAAAGCATGCACACGCCCCCTCCGTGACATGCGATGCTAACCATCCACCTTTTTTCAAACTGCGGCGCTGTATGTATTTGGGGGCGGGTCTAACACACTTGGAGGGAAAGCGCTATCCACCCTCTCATATGAATGAGCTCACAAACGCCTGTGATTGGCTGGCGATCGCTGTGAGTGACAGGAAAGTGAACGTATGCCGTCCCGCCCTCCAGTGAGAGCTCGGATAATTAGCTCCCGAGTGTGCATTAAACCGGATTCCAACTCGCGATCTCCGGGTTAACAGTCGCTGATCTTGTCGATGATCCAATTTTCTGACTGTTGATGAAATCTGGTTCCAACCAAAATGACCTTTGACAGAAGCCAGGAGGAACACTTTGCTTATCTAAATATGATGCTTATACGTATATCTGAGTATTGGTGCATGGTTTCCTCCCAAGTCCTTATTAGGAGTTATAATCCGAGGGTGAATTATTAAATAAAATCACAGTGAAGTCCATTTCCGCTCCGAGCTGCATCACAACAAAATCTGGAACAGTTCAAGAGGGGGGGGGGGGTGTCAATACTTATGCAAGACACTGCACATGACCTGCTCATAACCCTCATCCAGATGGACGGTCACTCCCTCACTTCAGCGCGTTTTCAGGCAATCGAAACGCAATTCAGTCTAATTACACTCTACTCGTATTATTATTAACAACATGCCATACAGGCTGTGCCTACTTCCTGTTCCATAACCTCAGCTCATGCCACACTCACACACTCTGGGGATCCTTCCATCGTCTCCACGTGGAGAGATTTGGAATACGGCATCAGAAAGCGACTCTCCGTCTTCATGGGACACGTGAAGTCTGCCATTCCATTTACACGCCCTGATTCGCTTCTCATCGCTTTGTCAAGCTTCCAGCGTCTGCGTTCTCTCAGCGGGAAGCCAGCGCCAGAACGTGAAACGAAACAGAGCAGACACCAGATTCATCGTGCTGCTCGTACATTAGAATACACGGATGGGATTTTCTGCTGGGAAATATCTGGAGGGCGAGTAAAGCCGACGCAATAAACCAAATGAAGGAAGGGAAGAGCGCTGAGAGTTCCAACTGCGGACTCGGATTCAGCACAGAATAAAACGCACAGTTCCCTGTCCCGGGTAAATGTGGGATCCGATAGTAATCACACCCACAAGCGTACAGAGAAATGTGCACAGGAAGTCGACTCCCCTCATTAGGTTTACCTGTGAAACTCATTTCATCAAACGTGCTGTTGGTGTTATTATTATTATTATTATTATTATTATTATTATTATTATTATTATTATTATTTTAGTATTATTATTATTATTATTATAAGTATTATTATTATTTTAGTTTTTTATTATTATTATTTTTATTAGCATTATTATTATCATTAGTATTATTATTTTTATTATTATTATTATTATTATTATTATTATTATTATTATTATTATTATTATTATACATTTTAGATTACAGTGTACAGAGGGCACAGTAATGTTGCAGTTAGAGCATCTGCCTCACAGCATGAAGGTCCTGGGTTCGAGTCCCGGGCCTTGCTCGGCGATTCTGGGTGGAGTTTGCATATTGTCTACATGCTTGCGGGTGGGTGGGTGGGCTTCCTTGGGTTACTCCGGTCTCCTCCTACACTCCAAACACATGCACATTACGCTAAGTGGTTGTTCCAAATTTCCCCACAGGGTGAGTGTGGATGGTTTTGTGTGTGTGTGTGGGTATGTATGTGTGTGTGTGTGTGTGTGTGATAGTCTGGCGAGCTGTTCAGTGTCTTTTGATAAGTGTCGGCTGAGATAGACTCCAGTCTTCCCGCGACCCCAATAGGATTAAACAGTTGAGCATATGAGTGACAGAGAGCGATTGCAGTTCAGGGATCCCTCACTTTTGGTGGTTATTGGGGGGTCGAGACCCGACGCAAACGCCAAATTTCCGTGAAGTAGGATCGACCCCCCTGACTGATGTATACGTACATGTATATGTGTATATAATATCTATAAATACATATTCAACACTATAAATGCTTATAATAACAACAATTAAACATTCAAAAATTACGCATAAGATGTAAATAAAATATAAATATTATAAAATACATGCGTGTAATTGTACATAGATGTAAATAAAGTGTAAGAAGTGCCTTGATTTCAGCCTTTTCTGTCACATGAATGCTGTTATTTCAGAGCCGGCCCAAACAGGAGTCGGTAGTGATTTTGCTGCCTTCCCTTAAGTTTTCCCTATATAATACTGAAAGAGTTAAGGGAAAGGCCGCAAGTTCACTACTGATTCCTGTTTGGGACGTGGCCTCTTGCAAGCTGAAATCTTGCAAGCTGATTGGCCAGGACGAATTTCCCAGCAGAAGAGGTTGGGATCCGAGTCAGTAGCGACCCCTCGCGGCAGTTTCCTGAACTTTTCTTTTCCCCATATTTTTTGCTTATTTTTATTTTTCGATTAATATTTTTTAAAAGTACGCGATGCACTGAAACCACAGAACCTTTAGCGCAACATAGCGAGAGATGACTGTATATATATTCTAAATCATTTATCCAAAAGGATTTGAGGTGTAGAACTCCAGTAAAAAACAAAAATTATTGCAATTTGCCTGCATTAGGCACTTGATTTGTAATCGGTTACATTTGCTTGACAGGTTTATTGATATAAATAAAGCACTCGCCTCTGGAAACTCTGGCAAATTAAAATAACACTAAAACAGCACTAACATGTTACCTAAAATTAGAATTGACAGCATAGAGACCAGCTAGAGAACTGAGCAATAAACAAAAGTAATAAACGAAGTGAAAATCATACAATCACGGCAGATAACTTGGATTACTGATGATAGAACAGCTTCCTAAATGAAGCGTTTATTAAAAAACAGGTCCTGCAATCCTTACAGTGACTGCTTCCACAAAAGCAACACTCGTACTAAGGATAAAGTCTCGCTGCCCGGAACAGCGGATCACCTCGATTCAGGGATCTGAAATCGATCTTTATGTGGGATTACACCTTAGTTGGTTCTTGTTTTTCCGCCACTTTAACATCACATCTTTCAATAAACAAATAATTTGAAATTCAGGCAGTATTTTTCCTAAAGTCACAACGATCACTAGCTAATAGTAAAAACAACAAAAAAAAAAAACCAAACTGACAGCATATGAATGAAATGCCCTGCCGAAATACACACACACACACACACACACACACCCCTACTTTTGTAAAAGTACACTGCGTTAGTATTGACTCAAATATTAAAAAAAAAAATAATTCAGCTGCTTTTATTCTATTTATCTTAATCTGTAACTGAAGAGCTTTGAATCACATTCTTAGCACTGGATTCATATACAGTCCACTTTGAAAGTGCTGCAATTCAACTGACAGGTGTTTCTTGTTGCCCAGGTGTACCCTGTCAGACTGCTTGTTTAAACAAGTAAAAACAGTAAATGTCTACATCAGTCTCTTGTGCCCTGATTTTTACCCGTGACGGCTGTACTTACTATCAAGGATGAATCAACATGAAGTCCAGTGAGCGGTTTGTGGGAGAAAGGGGGGGGGGGGCATTTTAAAGCTGACCAAAAAAAAAAATATATTAAAAAAACCAGTCAGTCATTGCACAAGCTTTGAGCATAGCCAAAAGAAAAAGAAATAAACCTCTGGTATACTAACATACTAACATCCAGACATCAGACAGGTCGGCCAAGGAAAACAACAGATGGTGACAAGAACATTTTAACACATTCGATAACCATATCAGGAAATTAAACCTGAAATTCTGATTTGTCGTCATCCTCTGATCTCAAACCCAAATGTCTTCAATGTATACCCCAACATACACACACACACACACACCCACCATGCCCTTCCAGTGCTCTCAGAAGGGACTGTGAAAACTCAAATTGAAAATGGCACAGCTTCAAAAGGTACGAACACATCTGAAGTTTGAAACTGCAGGTATGAATCCAAGTGAAGTTTAAGTGCGATAACAGACAGTTTACACCAAATCATAGATCATCACACTAAACATCAAAACTTTTAATTCATAACACACAGAACAAATACTTTTTTGCTTTAGAGGGACAATTGCAGTCATTTGTAGCACAAACATTTGTAATTGTAACACTCTGGATAAGGGTGTCTGCCAAATACCCTGAATGCAGAGGTCCCCAACCATCGGGCCGCGGACCGGCACCGGTCGGTCACAAAGGCTGAATAAAAAATTATTTTAGTAATTATGGGGGTGTGAAAGATCTTTTAATTAAAAACCACTCGTCTGGGTCACCTGATGTGGTACATCAAAAATAAACCCACCAGCTCATGTAACGGAGGTAAAGTAGAAAATGTGTGATTCCACTTGCCGTCACTCACACGGCTTTATTTTATTACTGACGGTGAAACTGCTGAACCCGATCTATTTCACCTTTACTGAACTCACCCCTGCGGATTCAGGTCGTGCACCCCAAGGATAGCTACTTTTGCCACAACGTCTTCGGGGTAGGTGCACATGTTATCAGCTCCGCAATTAAATTTAATTATTTACCTTAATTTTATAGAAAAACGGGTGTTTGTTTTATCTTTAGTAAAACTTAAGTTCCTTATTGGTTGAGCACACCTTTCGCGTTTCTAATTAATTCTTTGTAACATGATAAGCACAAGAAGTGTCGGGATAATTAACGAGCACATTTTTATATATATATTCTCAGTGTGAGTGCACATGTGAATTGATGAAACCAAGGCTGACTGCGTGGATATTCCTTCGCCAGATCCCACAATAAACGGCGAGTACCAACAGTGAGTCTGTTTTAATCATTATTAATACACAACGCAAGAGAGAGTACACCGCCTACATGACAAAAAAAAAGTAAAACAACAACCATCTTTGGAGAGATTACCACTAATTCAGTGGGATGGTGAATTAACTGTTTGTGGTTTTTCTATACCGGAATATATGGAAAGCATTGTTTTACATGAAGCTGGGCCATAGCGCAAAAAAAAAAAAAAAAAAAAAAAAGGTTGGGGACCTCTGGCTTAATGTAAATGTATTGTAATTGCCATCATATCCATGGTTGTGAACAAAATCCTGACCACACTCATCCATAGACTCTCACAAAACTTGGTGCGGACACTACACTACCCGAGTCCCAGACACGATTTGACTTTGAAATGTCAAGGTCAAAGGTGAAGGTCAGAGCAAGGTCCCAAAGTTTTGGAGATAGAGTGCGTCTAACTTCGAAATGAGTGCTGAGACACGTGCTGTTGCTATGAAACCATATCAACCGATCTATCGATATTGCCATAGTCCAGTGCAGACCGTTGGCGTCTTCCAATGCCAAGCCTTTGGCATTGTGAGACTGCAGGCTAATACCTTGAGGGGCGCCACTCCACATCAAGGAAACCATATATGGACTTTCAAATAAGACAATTACCTCAGACTTTGAAAGATAAGTCAAGGTCACAGGATTTTGAGTAATTTTAATTTTGAATCAAATGCTGATCGACATGTTGTTACTATGGAACAGTAATAAGAAAACATATTTAGACTTTCAAATGAGACATTTACTTTTGACCATTGAGGGACCTTGGAAGATTGAAAAACCACAACCATCTCATAAATCCTTCTGAGAGAGTTTTTCATGCCCATTTTGACGCGCTGTTAGCAAAGATGGATTTATAGAGGAATAGATTAGCCATATTGTGGACTAACCCCAAATCCCAAAACTCACAAACACTGAAGACACATAGCTACTCACCCACACCAACTACACAATAAGATACAGTCAAGACCAGCACTGACCTTACAGCTTTAAAAACAGCTGCCCAAGTGAACAAAGGTCAATATCCACTCATGCATATAACCACACACAAACGTGCCTGGAAATTCTGTTCATGCCCAGAAAACGAGACTTGCTGACTGAAAAATTAAAAATAATGTTTTTTAAAAAAAATTCTGCTGTTTGTATGATATTTATAGTAATATCTGATATGCTGTACTACAGTCAAGTATAATGCGACATCAGTCCAGGTTGCATGTAAAGGATATCTGCCGTCCATGTTTGTCGATAGGTCGGCGGTGCGGTGAATTGATGCGGTTGCGGTCTCTCTGGACCGCTCTCTCAACCAGACCATGGTGCCTGGTACCCCTCACAGAGTCAAGACCAGGTGGAAAGGTGCCCTGAACAGAAACAAGAAGAATTTTTATTGTTATTATGTAAACAGAGTGGGTTTTTATTAATTCCCCTAAAAACTGTAGAGCAGTGAAGAAAAAAGGAAAATGTTTTACAAAACAAAAATTCTCAGAAAACTGCATATAATTACAGCAAAATTAATAAAAACAGGACTTATAACTTTAGAAAGGTCAAATATATACATTTTTGTGACTGGTGTGAAAGTCTGATGATGCTTTCAGTAATATTTATGCAAGAATATAGAAAACTTCAAAAGGGTTCACAAACGTTCAAGCAGCACTGTAATTACAGATGACACAAGCAAGAATGTTTGGGGTAAATACCCAAAATGTCCTATTATCGCACACAGTAATATTTTCTTGGAGAGCCTTTAGCCTTAATCTCAGCATGTTATCTCCATGGCATTGTTTCAACAAACTTGAGCAACATAACATTTATTTCCATCCAGTGTTGGTTCATTTCTCATTTCTTGAATTGATGAGGGACAATTGAACCACTCCATAAAGTCTTCTCCAGCACATCACAAAAACTTTCACTGGGGCCAAGACTGAGACTCGGGGGTTGTCAATACTTATGTGAAAATGATTCCTCATGCCCCTGAACCGCTCTTTCATTATGTGAGACCCCATTTTATAACCATGCCATCAGGAAGAAAAAAAGTCCAGTGATGTGATAATCTGCTCATTCAGTACATTCAAGTCTTCCGCCAACTTGATTTTAATTGACACATTAATATTGCTGAGCCTCGACCTGACCAAATGGAGCAACAATGCCATGGAGGCGATGTGCTGATATCAAGGTTAAATGGCTCTCCAAGAAAATATTAGAATGTGTGCCTTCTTTTTGCCGTGTAAATGAAAAATAAAAAAGCAGTGTAAATGAAAATTCTTCATTGACACCTAAGAAGCCTATTATTTAAAGAGCATTGTGATATTTCTGCAGTTTTTAAACTGATTCCAAAGCAACACTTTTATTTAGTTTATTATCCAACACAACCCTAAGTTTAGACAAAATGCTCCAAAACTGCCACTGCATCCAATGTTAACCTCCTCAAAAAGTAAAGACGGTCTTTAATAGTCCACTCGAACCTGACCCAAATGCATCACAAAGTAATCACCGCAGGAGACTGAAAGGCTATGCTCCTCCTGAAATGCATCATAGACCTTGCCAAAGCAGTGTTCATCCTCCTGCTTTGCTCCTGCATCACATTTCAGCTGTGTCATCAGACAAAGTGTGTAGTTGAGATGACTCAGTGTTGCACCTAAAGTCTGAGGTGCCCAGGATAAACAGAAAGGGAGCCAATATCGGTCCCTGTGGAATCTCTGCAGTGCTCACAGCAATGTTTCTTCCTCTCATTCACACACACAGCCACATAATTTGCACTTTATCATTGAGATTCTCTAATATTTCAAATAAAACAATAGACATCAATTTTCAGTAAACATTCATTCACCCATGCTTAATCCTACTACGGTCGCAGCTGTTCATACTGAACGCACAAGAAATATCAAACCCACATTTCTCATACTGTTACTTTGTTTTGTCCAAGTAGAAGGAGATATCTAATTTAACGTGATCCCGTTGGAGGATTCCGTGGTGAAAAGTAGGCCAACATCCGCCTCGCCAGGATTTACACCATATGTGATTGCAGCACCATTGACACCATCTATTTGGTTAGCAACCCTTTCCAGACTTGAATTCATCCAATAAAGATCTCCACAGAGGTGCGAGAAAAAGCATCCAAACTCAACCCTATCTTTTTTCTTTCTTATTGGTGTTTCAGTTTCAGCTTGAATTTTACCTGCATCTTTCAAATATTTCTTCAGAAGGTGGTGTTAGTGCTAGTTTAGGAAATTACTAAAGTAGTTCTTTGAACATGCACAAAAACCATAGCTCACTTCCTTTTTAAGCGCCAGCATCTGTTACCACCAGTATAGGATATGTCCAGCATAGACAATGACAAAAAAGATAGACATCTGACTGCTTTTTACATTGTTTTTGGCTATTTATTCAGAGTGTGCAGAGCTGCACACAAATGATAAAATGTTAGAGAAGTGGTGCTTTTATTCTCTTCTCAGGCTTTTAATACATTATTGAAGGTTTTTCTGCTCATTCAGCACAAATTTCCAAACAATTGTTTATGTTTTTTGAGGTCGTAATTCCGTTAAGCTGTTGAAGTTGATGTCAGGGGCTTGGAAGCAACAAACTGCTTAGTGCACTGAAAACCAGCTCTTAAAATGAAGACAAGGCAGGACTTACTGGGAGAAACAGGGTGCTGGTAAGCAGTGAAGGTTCGGTTAAACAGGCAGCAGCAGAGACTTGAGAGAAAAGTGCTACAGGACTTACTGCTAATCCAAACCAACGTGTGTTTCCCTACTTTATTTCTGGAACAGAATGAGATTGAAATTAATGGAATTCTAAGTTCCAACCTCTCAGTGCAAAGGCAAGTCAAACGCGGAACAAGACCTCGCCATCAGGGTGTTTCAACAAGCACAATAGTACTAGGTCTACATGTGTAAACGGTGAAGGAAGCAGAGGTAATGAAGCATAGAAACCGGCACTGTGCACCAATGTGGACTGTACTGGAGGTCAGGGGTCAAGACAGTCGGAAAGTTAGAAGTGGAAGAGGAGTGCAAGAGGATATCTGTTAAACCGGTTATGCTTCAGTGATCTGAAGATTTCTTCCAACCATATCTGTGCATCTTCACATGTTAATAAAATAAACAAAAGCATAGAAAAAGGAGATGTGCAACCATTTACTTTCATTCGTACACCCAAGTGAGCCTGCAAAGCATGGATTTACTTCAGTGAATTATGTTTCAAATGACAGACCAAAGGGGGGGGAAAAAAAGACCAACAACTAGGGATCAGTATCTAATTCCTCAAAAGATGCTTTATTCACTGCAACAGGAGCACTTTCACTCGGAGGTACACAACACTTATTCTCCTAGGGGAACCTAAACAAATACGGTTGTTCAGCCCTTGGAGCATGTTCCCATATCAGGTTTATAACTCAGACTTGCCAGCTACTGATCGAGAAGACCAACTGGGATCTAAATGGAAGGGCTGAAAAAAAACATTCTTTGTTTCTTTACATAACCCAGGTTTGCAATTTCAATCTCTAAACAGCATTTATGGTAATGTAGTGAGGATACGATTGAGGGTTATCTTCTCCTTAATAAAAACATCTTGCTTGTCCTTTGACTTGGCTAAGCTGAGCAGGCTGGGCCATTTACCTGGAATTCAGTGCTGGCATTTCCAATCTGGTTGACGTTGGGCAGAGAACCACCATAGTACTGGGCACGGTTCTGTGACAAACGAAGCTGCTGGAGTTTCTGGAACTGCACCTGCAATAAAACATGGAGGAAAACCATCAGTGGCTTTATAGTCACTTTTTTTTGGCATGAGGAAAGAATTTTGCAGCGCAACCATTTGCTTTACTTTTTGGAAAATAACTTCAAGTTTAAGTATAAACCCTGGGAACAGGAAATCTTAGAAATGGGTAATGCAGTCCAGATTTATGCAATGCAAGTCTCTGCAAGAGGACAAAGTACATTCACTTCAGAGTCCTAGATAAAGATGTAAATTATCAATTCTGATTAGGAATAAACAAACTTGCATTAGCTCATTCCCTGCACTAACCAAACGACAACATTTGAATCTCGGTTTGGACAACAACAGTGACTTACTGCACTGCTCTGTGGCACACGACACTCGGAGCTGTCATTGTGGGCAAAGCAGGGATGAGTCAGAGCTGCTGTCTAATCATTGGTCCTGGACAGTCTTAGTGCCGAGCTTGAAAATGATGCCTGTGTCTAATAATTGTCCCGAATGCCATCCAGGGAAATTCTTTTCCCCTGAAGCACTTTCCGCAAATATATTACTTTTTTTTTTTTAATTGCATGATATAAATCTCACAACAAAACTGTACAGGACCGTCAAACAACTTAATGAAAAACAATAATAAAAAAGAAAAAACAAAAGAAAAACTGCAATGTAACTTTCAATGGTGGGACTCAAACCTGATCTCTGCAAGAAAAAGCAGGACAAATGAAAACAATCTACCTAAAGCCAAGCCCTCTTTCATAGCCATTTTCCATACAGTGTGAAACATTTTATACTGTGCAAGCAACCCCCCAGCCCCAACACACAAAGTTTATGGTTAGTGATAGTTCTTAATTCTAGTTCACCATTTCTACACCGTTTATTCACCCACTGTTGTTTATTGTACTGTACTGTTTACTTCCCATTAAGCAGCTGCCTTATACAGGCTTGCTCCAATGATATCTTGTTGTACCTGTAAAATAACAATAAAGATATCACGTATCTTGTATCTATAAGGAACAAACTACTACCTCACTGCTGAAAATAACCACGATGTACTCTCTTTTTTATTTTTAAATCAACTAGTTAATTTAAACAAAATCAACATGTGCTGTGCGCTTATTAAGTCTGGCCGCAATAGCCATTGCTTCAGGATTGCCAACTTGGAGAAATTTTAACTACTGACTTAAGCTAGCCTCACACATGGGCGGTTCTGACGACAGTTCCAACCCGTATCGGACCGCAGTGACATCTTGGCACCGCGATAGAGTTCAGCGTCAACCTGCACTAAGCTCCATAAACTGCAACATTTCCAACATGTTTGAAATTTCACAACAGTTCTCAAAACCACGTTTCACAGCCGAGCTACCTAGCCTAGCTGCCACGCTGACACTGAGTTGGATACGACCTCATTAAAACCTACTCGCACCGTGTTTTCACCTCCTGCTCACAATTGTTTTGCCACACCACTGTCATTTTAAATTGTACTGCACCG
Source organism: Euristhmus nudiceps (assembly GCA_030068295.1). NCBI lineage: Eukaryota > Metazoa > Chordata > Actinopteri > Siluriformes > Plotosidae > Euristhmus > Euristhmus nudiceps. The sequence continues at coordinate 11,945,284 of JAQNCB010000014.1, forward strand.
TCTTCAAAATAACCACAGCGTGAGGCTGTTTTGCCACAACGGCATCGCAGTGGTATTTTTGCTGGTTCAGCACAGTTTGGAACTGCGCTGAACCTCCTTCCAAACCACCCGCTTGCGACCATTCGCTAATAACAATTGTCCAGTGTACAACCAATCACTGATTACCTTGGTTCCAGCCGACAAATCACCATAAACCTCTTTTGTCCCGCCCTCCGATCAATTTGTTCTTCTATTAAACTTATTATATACCCCTAGTTGTAAACATTTTTCAGCATAAACAATGACAGACACATCATTCCAAAACAATAACTAGCTAACACTGTTCGATTTAGATTTCTAGTGTTGTGCTTATAGGCTACACAGGATTGTTTACAGATTTATCTTTTAGTATGATCCTAATCACTGAACAGCAAAATTCCTTTGGCTATAAACTGCAACATGCTGTCTGTAAGATCATCCATCTGGTACGACCATGTAGCTCTTTCATCACAAAGCTTTCAAAATGGCAGGCTTCTGAGAAAGAATCCAGTAATAGTAGGTTTTTGGCCAGTTTGGTGAAACGGTGGACTTATGCTCATCGCCTATTTACTGCAAAAACAAAAGAGACAAAATGCCTCTTCTATTCTTCCATGTTACTGCACTCTTCTCTTTCATTTGCATCAAGATGTGATGCTGTGATGATGATTGGTTCTGAAATGAGGTTTAAACCCCCAGCTGTTCCTTGAACATGCAGTGTAAATTAAATATGCAACTGAGTGAAGTTACACACAGAAAAAGTCTCATTTTCATCCAATAGAATGAAACATACATGAAACCCAACCTGGCAGTACAATAGAGCCCGAGCATGTTTCTCTCAGGAGTCGCAAGATAAATATTTTCTTTTTCCGATTACATGTGGAACCACATTTCCGCAAATAATACAGCAAAAGTAACTGCAGCAATTATTTCATAGAGGAACATCTGTTTGGCCAGAGTGCATCAGCTCACAGTGAATGACACATTTTGTTGTTGTCCTCTAAACATCAAGTCTTTAGTGATTCCGGCTGTGCGCTGCGGCCATGTATACACGTACAGTTGAAAATTATTCGATTTATGATAAACATCAAGTTTACAATTATTTAAAGTGTGTATACATTTTTGGACACCCTGTATGTATATGTATATGTATATGTATATGTATATATCTATCTATCTATCTATCTATCTATCTATCCGCGTGTGTATGCATTATAAATTCACATATTGGACAACAGAACAATATCTATAGAGTTATTCCCTATATCATCTAGATCACCAGTGTCATATATGCCATCTTTCAGCAGGTGATTTACATCACAAAGAGTTTAATACAGGAGTCATTATTGGAGAGCCTTCATAAAAAAAAAAAAAAAGAAAGAAAAACAAGCATAGAGACGTGTGGCCCCGCG
>JAQNCB010000014.1:11948446-11959721 GCA_030068295.1 Euristhmus nudiceps
ATATTTGCTCTACTGGAGCAAATTATTGGAATCTAATGATGTTGACATTGCTGGTCTGATCGTGTAGGGATCAGTAGCGCCGAGCCCGACATTTTAACATTTATCTATGTACCAGGACTTACACAAATCATCCAGTTTTCAGGTATTTTCGTGGAAAACAAAGAGACTCGCATTAACATTCGCCATATTTTCTCTGCTGTTTACCATCCAAAATGGCCGCGCATGCCCTGTGTAGTCACGTAAGTGCATAAACCTAATAGACGCCAACTTTCCCGTGACTCTAGGAGAAATTCAGCGAATGAGAAAATGACTGAATATATATTTTTTCCTTTTGACTTCACTTTAAGTACATATTACTGGATGGATATCATCAAATTGACCTTTGTAATTTCTCTATGTTTGGACTTCTTTTGGTCATGAATTTGCTAGAAAACCATTGTTTTATTATCAATATTTATATTTTCTTTTTTTTTTGCCTGTTTAAGAGCCACTTTGTGTTCCAATCTCTATGAACATGTGCTTTTCACAGCATCATTAAACACAAATCATCTGTGATGTACACCTGCCCGCCAACATACGGATGATTTCCTTTTATCAACATTAGTTTTTCTTCAGTGTAGCTTATACAAACAGTACTCGAAGACAGATGAATGAGGCTCAGTGTTGGCATCTTTACATTTCAGGCAACAATGAACACGTCTCAAAAAAAAAAAAAAGACTAGCCGATCAGACAAACAGTTGTTATAATTGAACTGGACATAATTCCAAAGTGCCAAACAGCAACATCATCCACCACACAAAGCCATGAGGTGGAAAAATCAGAACCGGGTTAGACAGACATGCAGCGCTCATGTCCAGCACTTGAACTCGACTCTCTCAGCTTACTGTCGTAACCAACAATCGGTAATCTATCCACTGACTTTACACAGTTACACCTGGTTCTGTACAACTCTACAACCTTTATGCAAAAGATTCTCTATCCTACAGAGTGCCATTTGAATTATTGACAGAAAATGCTAAACAACTGTTTGTGCATGAGGTGAAAATAAATCAGACCAATAATTCAACAAATAACTGCAAACCCACATTCGAGTGATGAAAAGATTCTGTGGTAAAGAAAGGAAACCTTTATGTAAGTAAACTCTCACTGGAGTCTTCAGCGGCTCCTCCTATACATCCGAACTATAAAACACAACATGGCAGATTTTAAATTTGTGAAAGAAAACTAATTACGGCCCAAACGACTTTTTAACATCTTTGGTGTTTCTGATTCTGTGAGTCAACTAAACATTTTTTTTTATTTGTTTCTATAAAAGCAAAGCATTTTAAGAAGCATTCCCCTTCCCGTTTACATCTACTATTCACTTGGAAAGACAACTGAAAGACAACTTGAATGTTATCCACCTTCATTATTATTCACTAACATTCCGTCAACGGTTCAGTCTCATTTCAAAAACCTGGGAGAAGTAATACACTGGATACAATTACCCGTTAGTTGCAGAACTGAATGAATTAAAGCACATGAGATGCGACTGTGTTCGAAGAAACCTGTGTATTCGTAAAAACCATACTAGCAGTGACGAGTCGTAGCGATAACAGAAAGAATCTAATATTTAACAATTATGCACCACTGGGAATGTGGATCTCACTGATTAGTCCGCAAGATAGAACGACGAGGGGATATTTCATTTCAGCAGCATTCACTCAGTCTGAGACAGGATATATATTTTAGTATACACTACATGGGAACATAGGCAAAAATATTAAAAAAAGCTGATTAAACTGAGATTTTTGTAGTGTTTCTTTTTTCATTTTTAAAAATTATAACGTACACTTGATCCGAGTACAAGCACAAGCAGGTGCATAGAGCCGTGTGACAGCATCCCTTAAATTAAGGGGTGAAAAAAAAAAAAAGTTTTATCATACGCAGAAACACAGGAAAAGCAAACTAAAACAAGATTTTATGGTATTTTTTTTTTCATTTAACAGCTTGATAATGATGACATCACCTGCTATAAGTGACTAACAAATTAAGAATGTCCAAGCATTATCCACTTAGAATAATGCTTTGTTTTAAATCCAAAAACTAGCAGACCAATCAGATCGCATCATTCCTGTGTAATATATCCAGACTAAAATAGCTCGACAATACATTTATTACCTTTGAGCAAAGCATTATCCCCCGAGCTTTCATTGATATCAGAATAAGGACGACGTAGTGCAGATGAGGTCATCCTATATAGACTATTTATACCAGCCATCCCTGAGAGCTACCATCCCAATAATACTGTATGCTAAGAAAGGACAGGAAGTTACTTAGGAAGAGAAGACGTTAAAGGAAGTTAGTTCAAGGTTTGATGTGTGGGGTGTGGTGAGGGTGTGTGAGTAATCGTCCTTCCTTAGAATAGAAAAAAAGGGGCTGCGGGTTTAATTGTGACGTTATAAAATGCAGCCTAATTTAGATTATAAAAGACTTGAAGGGAATATGGGGTCATGTTTATAGCATCTATTGTGAATGTGTGCGTGAGGACAAACCACATTCGGGTGACAATGAGAGCTGAAGATTAAGGAGGTCAGCAGATGCACTTTTAAAGCAATAAATGAGTATTATTATGCAGATCCTCCACAGTTTCTCTCATTTCCTCTGAGAATTGAGAACTCTAGTACTACAGAAGTACTGTGCATCAATGCATGCAGAAGACTTCATAAGCTCATCAACTGCATGTTTCAAAACAAAGTAACACATGGACATGAGTGCATGCTGAGCAGAAAGGCTTTATCTCTTTGAAAATGTACAGAATTGGTGAATAATCCTTGTTATCTGTGTAACAATGATCACTGAAATGCGTCATTACGGTAAATTCTGGCTCCTGACAGCTCAGGTGTCACAGACTCCGTCCAGCAGCTACTTGTTTAGCATGAACAAACATTCAAAAATTCAGCTCAAGCTTTCTCTTTAACATCATAAAGGATGAAGTCATATTTCATGATTTCTTGTCTACTTTACCCTTGAGACGGTGAGGTCCGTCATAAGCTGCTCAAAGGCCCGCGTTTCCTCCGCTTGTTTCTGGTTATGCAGCGCGATCTTCTCGCTGAACTTCCTCGGGTTGGAGGAGCTACTCGAGCCCGGGGATCCGGACATTGTGAAGGCCGCAAGAGTTTACAGACCGTCTTCACAGCAAAAACAAAAGTCTACTGGCTGTGTGCTTGTAGTTATATATCAGATATGTTTCGGCTGTCCTCCCATGTTTGATATTCATGTAAGCTTGAGATTCAAATCATTAAATTAAATTAAATTAAATTAAATTAAATTAAAGTCCGCAAGTCAGAAACGTCAGCTGTCAAACTAGGTCCGCAAGTCGGGAAAAACTTGTTAAGTGTCGAAACTAAAATAACAGAATGGTTATCATATATAACTCGATATATAAGGATGAAAATAATAAATTTATATTACAAGTAAAGAACTTTTGCCTTAATCGTTAGCCGGTTTAGCCGTGTATGCTACACCAATTTAGCATGGTAGCTAACGCTAGCGCGACTCATTTCTCCATTGAGCTCTCCTTATGTATATAGCTCTACATAAAACGGAATATTCATGAATTGGTAATACATGGGAAGCAAACAAACATGGGATTTTTTTTTCTGACCCTTCACTAAGCTTTGCTCTGTAGCAACTTCTAGGTCGGAAGCTAAGCCTGAGCTAGTTGGCTAAACAGCTAGCTAATTACATGTACATAAACCGAAACTACAACCTGACAATTCAGCTAAACACTCCAGTCAGATAAAATGTCGACAGAGTGTCTCGGACACATTGTTTTTAAATTAAAATGCTTTTGCGTTACACCTTTCTTTTAATTAACTGTTAAGCTAGCTAGCTTTCTTGCTGACCAGCTAACTTCGGCAACACCGAAAAGTGTTTGAAGGCAAAGCTAACAGCGCGCGCCGAGACAGCGCTCAATGATCACAATTCAACTCTTTCCTTCTTATTGACGTCGAAGTTTTCCGCGAGTAATTCAAGCGATTGTAGCCGCCGAGACACAGCAGTATATCAACCCTAAACTGGCGAATATACATGAAAAGTTTGTTTTTGTTTACGTGCAGTGGAAACTGTAAACTTTTCTGGAATTTCAACAAGTGGTTTGAGCAGCGTATTGGCGCTAAGCCTGATTACGCATTCACAACTAATCAAACCGACAAACCCAAACGTGACCTCGTAACTGAATTCAATACAACACCCCCATCACTGACTTTACAGGCATCGAATCTGTTCCTGCAGTCCGATCGATCCTCGCTGTCATCCGATAGTGAAAAAAAACCACGCACGAATGTCAGATGTGTCAGATTGTCAAATCCTGGTAATCAGAAAAGTGTCCGCAGTCCCTGAGCGACCCGATCACCTCCAGTTCTCCACATCCGTTCGGACTGTAATGTATTTGATGCAGGTTCCTCTTGCACAAAGCGCCTGTTAGGTTTTACTCCGATGCCCTGATCACCGAGTGAAAACAGCAGGAAAAAAATACACTCAAGCTGGTTTAAAACTGTACGCAAATTTTTTTTAAACTTTGTCCACAAGACGGCAGTGGAGTTTTCTTAAAGGGACAGTACCGCCTGGAACCGACACACAGGAAGCGACGGGCAACAAACCAACACACGCCGTCAATGATGAGCAAGAGGAGAAATATTCTCGAGTGACACGAAGTGGGCATGCACTGAGGTCCACTGAGCTGGTTCGAGCGATTACCAGTTGGGGCTTAAAAATTCCATTGACTGGGAGATGTCGCCAAAATGTTTATGGATGGAAATAATAAATAATGAACACAAGTTGAAATGTAGGGCAGCACGGTAGAATAGTGGTTAGCACATTTACCTCACAGCAAGAAGGCCTGGGTTCGATTCCCAGTCTGTGGAGTTTGCACGTTCTCCCCGTGCTTGCGTGGGTTTCCTCCGGGTACTCCGGTTTCCTCCCACAGTCCAAAAACATACACAGTAATTGGCAGTTCCAAATCTCCCTTAGGTGCGAGTGTGCGTGAATGGTTGTGTGAGTGTTGGCCCTGCGTGTCCAGGGTGTACCCTGCCCTCGCCCAGAGTCGGCTGAGATGGGCGCCATCCTCCCCGTGACCCTAATTAGGATTAAGAGGTTTAGAAAATGAATATATGAATGAAGTTGAAATGTCCCGCTCACATCAAAATAGGAAGATGAGCTTAATACTGTTGTTTGTTAATAGCCTGTGCTTTATAACTGCACACAGAAATTTTACAACGATAATATCTGGAAATGCAATGTTTGGGTCAACGTTTATAAAACACTCGTAATTTCCAGAAAGTATATGAGGAAAAGTCGGGTCAACGTTTATAAAACACTCGTAATTTCCAGAAAGTATATGAGGAAAAGTCGGAAGCACACAGCTCTCTAAAACATCGGTTTGGGTGAAGCCCTTAATAACTTTGATTTGAAATTAAGGCTTCACAGAGATGCCTACCAGTACGGATTCTCTGTATTTTGTATGGAAAGTTGATGTAAATACGGTGTTATGTTACAGGGTGCTATTTTGTACGGAAAAAGTAAAAAGAGCGCATGCTCTCTCTGTCTCGCACTCTCTCTCTCTCTCTCTCTCTCTGTGTCATGTGAGTCATATGATGGTGTTGCCATCCTACCTCTAGATTTCAAGTATGATGTAAAAATAAATAAGTCAATAATATTGCTTACAAATACATTTGTTGCTAATTCATGTGTGTGGAAGAAGTGCGAATGAAAATTTTTCAAAAATACTGAAAAAAGTCATGAAGAATACTGAACATCTATATCTGAGGTAGGCATCTCTGACTTCACCCAAACCTTTAAAAAAAAGGCAAAAACATTTTCTATCTTGTACCAAAGTCTATGTAACGCTGTATGTCATGTCTTCTGGTATCCACCACTCCTATGCTAAGCTAAGTGATCTTGGGCTTGTGTGCAGTTGTTCGGTCATGGACACCCATTTTATTAAGATGAGTGTTGTTTCCAGAGGTAGTGTGAAATTCTGTAGCGAGGGATTCAACTGAGAATACAAATACTGGGGCTCCTGTGTGGTGCGTCTACAAGGTGCTATTAACCCGGAGATTGCAAATTCAAATCCGATTTAATGCACACAGCCGTTCATGTCTGGGAGTCCATGGGAGCTAATTGGCCGAGCTCTCACGGGAGGGAGGAATGGCATATGCTCACTTCCCTGTCACTCACAGCGAACGCCAGCCAATCATGGGCGTCTGCATGCTCATCCGCAATTCAAGAAGAGGCAGGTGGCTAGCGCGACATGTCATGGAGGGGGCATGTGCATGCTCTCACCCTTCCCTGGTCCGTGCAGGTCGTGTGATAGGGAAGGCAATACCTGATGGGTGGGAATGGGATACGACTATATTAGGGAGAAAAAGGGGGGGGGGAATAAAAAAAAAGAGAATACAAATCCTGAGCAAATTTTATTGAGTCACGTCTCTTGGAGCATGTTCAGAGAAGTATATGGAAAATTTTGAGGTTGAGGAACAATTGTAGAATCATAAACGAAGAAAATCATAGTTAGGTCCCACCTCTCTCATTAGCTCAGCTGGAGCTAACCTTATCATGGACCAATTTCCATAATTTTCTCAGAGGTGGTTGATGGGTTTCAGTACTACTTGGGTTCACAATCACAAATTGTAACACATACAGTTGACTTATGACAGCACTACACCTGGAGTCACTGATCTCTATATTGTGACCCATTTTACTGCCCGTTTGGCGATGGGAGAACGCATGGCTGTTTCTTTTGCGCATCTTGTAGCAATACATGTGCCTGACACCATCCATGCATTATGATTCTTATCTTCTGCATCAGCATCATCCATCAGGACAAACCTTGAGCCGATCCCAGCCAACTTTGGGTGAGGGGCAGGGTTCACCTTGAACATGTCTCCACTCTATTGCAGAAGTAACACAGACACAAACAGCCATTCACACCAATGGGCAATTTATCATTTGCCATAATGTGTACGCCATTCGACCAAGGGAGGAAACTGGAGTACATTTAGAAATCCTGGATATAACCAGAACGACTCAATGACTCTGCAGCCACACTTTTTTTTTTGGGTTGGGGGTGTACATCACATCAAGTCCACTTCATGAGTCTTGGAGGATTGATTCCACAGTACAGTTAAGCCATTTTGGAGATCTCCACTTTCATAACACACTGACTGCTGGAGTTTTCCCCCGTTTAATGTGCTAATGCTGATCCATAATGTGCTACATGATTGATGAGTGTAGAAGATTGGACAGAATCTACAAAATTGCTTATTACTATGAACCCATTCAACAAATAAAGAGATCACAAAAGGTCACAAATTACTTTTTATTTATTTTCCAATGTTTGTCCCATTGATGATTTTTCTGATTTTTCTTACTCCTTGGACTACTCAGCACCAACTTTTTTGGCAAAAAAAAAGAAAAAGAACCACACTATACTGCTAGGTAAATACTTTTCTTTAACATTTTACACGTTAATGTAATATCAGGTGTTCAAGTGCTGTTCAATCTGATTGCTTACAGAAAAAAAAAAAAAAAAAAAATCCGAAAGGTCAAAATTCAATGATGGGGGTTTAAAAAAAAAATTGAGCCACCAGCCTTCCATGACGCCATGCAGAGAGATGTAGTAGTCAGTCGCTCCAATACAGCATAGTGCAGTCACCAAAAACAATGAAACAGGAATAAAAACATTGGAAGTGTTTGACTTTGTGTGGGTATTTGGGAAAATAAGACAAGATGTGCTGATTTAAATGCTTTTATAGCATTCAGAGCAACATGCATGGTCCTGTCTATTTCTAACAGTAACTGAAGTTTCAAATACAGAGGAAGGAGTGTTAAGAAAGACCCTGACACCAGGCTCTGCCTTTGGCTGTCATACTTCAGTGGGAATCTAAATGGCCTGATAGACTGTTAATGTGATATCAGCACTTTACACCCAACAATTTATTCAAGTTAAGGCAGTAAAAAAAAAAAAAAAAAAAAAAAAAAAAAAAAAGACAGGAATCAGAAAAGGACATAAATGTAAGTAAAATTCATACAGCATTTGATATGGGGGGGTGCAGAAATACTTTTCCAATAAATTACAATTTGTGACAATATAATCCAGGTTTAAATTCCACAATTCTGAGTAAGACAGATAAGGAGTATTGCGGCGTTAAATATGATTTTGGTTGCATACTTCCTATATGACGTAGTATGGCATACTAAGAAACATGCTCTGTCCTGCCAAGGCATAAAATTTAAAGGTAACAAAAAATGAAAATCTCTTTACATATTACATAATATTCAAAACTCGTGCAATTTCCTGCAGAGCAAATCTAACTAAAGCATTGAACCATTCAGCATTTCAAACCAATGAAATACACATGTCTAGGTACTGAAGAATGCTACTCATTGATGCTACTCATTGATGCATCTCTTGAGACAGAAGAATATTCAGAGTAGTGCAGGTGGATAACAGGACCGCAGGGGCAGGTGTTGGGTGGTATGGGCATATCTTTGCATGTAACAGTCTATAAAGCCCTTCTCAAAGTCTTTTCTATTTGCCATAGAATTTCTTATTAAGCAGGAAAATAAGCAGGTTGACGTTGACGGTGGCTCGGTCAAAAATCTTCATGACGGCCACGCCCTCATACTGTAACTGCAGAAGATCCTGTGAAGGAAAAAAAAAAAAAAAAAAGGCATGAAGTGCATTTATCACTAGAACTGTAGATAATATTAAAAATGAGGTTATAAAGAATAAACTTGTACTTGGTAATTATAAATAACTAACTTTAGCATGTCACAAAGACAAACGTCGAAAAATGAATGAGTGCACGCATGCATGAATTAATAAATAAATAGTAATCAAGACAAAGATAAATACAGAGGAACCTCGAGATACGAAAGCTTCAGTACACGAAAATTTCATTTTACAAAATGATATGCAAAAGGTTTTTTCGCTTCATTTTACGAAAAATTATTCAGCATACAAAAGAGACGGAACAACAGCTCGCAGAACATTTTAAAATTCACGCCATAAACACACCCCAGCCGCCCTATTGGTCAGAATCTTTCCCTTCATGCTCAGTACCATGATCCTGCTCTCCTATTGGCCGAATCGCTCTCATCAAGCATCAGTCGCATGTTTGTTGGTATCGCGCCAGTTCAGTACAGGCATTTTGTTTCGGCATTTGCTATTGTTCAGGTTTGCGTGTTGTTTTATTCAACCGTGACAGTATTTCTATAGCCATGGGTCCCAAGAATGTTGTTAATGTTCAAGGAAAGAAGAGGATTCTACTTTCTCTTTCGAACATCGCTTCACTCGAAATGTAAGGTTCCACATTTTCCAATTTTTTTTTTTTTTGCATTTTGTTGTATAATCTACTTCATTTACAGGTATTAACGGTTAGGTATATTGAATAATTCAAATGTATTTGGCTCTCATTTCATTCTGGTTTTACCCTTATTAAAAAATTTAATGTGGTGTTTTTGGAGAGCTTGGAACGAATTAAACGATTTAAAAGGAACAATTCTATTCATTATCTGGAAAAAAAAATAAATAAATCATGATACGAAAGCCACTCCGGAACGGATCAATTTCGTACCTCGAGGTTCCAATGTAATAAAAGAAAAGACCTGTTATCTTGTATGGTTTTACTCATTTTAACACTAGTTTCACTCCACACAAAACACACATTTTATATCTATATTTTTTTGGATGGACTATATTTATCCCACAATTAAAATTTGGTTCAGCATTGAACCCATCCAAAGTGGGCGGGCACACACACACACACACACACACACACACACACACACACACACACACACACAAAAAAAAGGGCAGCCACACTGTGGTGCCCAGAGAGCAGTTGGGGGTTAGGTGTCTTGCTCAAGGGTACTTTAGTTGTGAACAGACAATCTTTCAGTCCAAAACCTGCTTCTCTAACCATTAGGCCATGGCCGCCCCATATCACATGTGAAATGGATACAAATATACAGCTATGGATTAATAGAGATTACTAATAAAAGTGGTCTCTAAATTATTTCCTCACGGTATCAAGTTTATCTGGTACAATAAAGTCAAAAGAAAAAAGGATCAAATATGATTTTAAAACAATAAATAATATACTCACTGCCAGTGAAAACGCAGGACAATTTTATTTGTAATATTTTGGAGGCCATTTTCATGACTCAAAACACATCAGTGACTCAATTTCCAGTAGCACCATCACTCTACATTGAGCTTGAGCTCTGGATTTAGGCTGTTTTACAGCACCAAGTTTGTCTGGTGGTCTCAGTAATCAGAAACGGGTGCATTCATCATGTGGGCATGTTGCCTACATAAACTCGGCAAAAACGCATAGCACGCTGCAGTGGAATCTTTAGCATGTCTCCAGTGTCACATGATGATCAATGATCAAATATCTACAGCAGCAGGTATTTAATGTCCGTGCGTGGACGTGTCGTCGCCTGAATTGTCACCCATCAAACACTTGTGGGACCAGCTTGGATGCTGAGTACGAGCACCACAGAACAGGCAGTAACTGACAGTGGCATTGCAGGAGTGGAGAAACATCCCACAGGACAACATACGAAGGCTCGTTAGATCCACGCACAGACTAATTACGGCCTGCATTCACTGAAACGGAAGTCATATTTCATCCTGAACTTTGATTTTGGGAGAGACATTTTGTTATGATTTTGGAAAGAAGGGGAGCCTCAGTTTTGTTTAAAATTGCAATATTTTGACACAAAGATTTATTGAATAATACTGTTGAGTGATCTATGATTTTTTTTTAATAACTTGACCATTTCGAGACAAAATATTAAATATATAATATATTCTGAGTGTTGCATGTTTATTAGCAGCGAGTATAATAAAATATCCAAGAAAATAAGCAAAACAAAAGTGGAATAAAAATCATCATACAGAATACAAATGCTGACAGGAAAGAAGAACATTTACCTGATATTCTAACATTAGCGTCTCCAGATGAACTCCCATAAATTTGGCTTTTACTTCAAACACTCCCACAGCCTCAGATGGAGAAATCTCAAAGATGACATTCTTGAACCTGTGAAAAGTAAAAAAAAAAAAAAAATAATAATAATAATAATAATATACATGATGAATATACTACAGTGGCTTGCAAAAGTATTCATACCCCTTGAACTTTTCCACATTCCGACCACAAACAAATATATTTTATTGGCATTTTATGTGAAAGATCAACACAAAGCGGCACACAATTGTGA
>JAQNCB010000014.1:12051510-12064692 GCA_030068295.1 Euristhmus nudiceps
ACTGAAAAAAGTGAACTAAAAGGATTTTATTTCTACACAGAACATTCATACTCCTAAAGTACATGCGCAATAAAACTTAATTATGTTAATTCTTTCTATTGGGAAAGTTTGAAAATAGGGTTATGTTTGGCTTTAACAAGTTTCCTTTCAGCTAGCATGCAGATTTCTAGCTAGTGAAGGGTGTCATAATAGTCTTATAAATGTTTCAAAAATGTATTAAACCTCCACTAACAAAAAAATATATACTTTTTGCAGTGTGTTGGGTACTCAGCAAATTGCTAACCCTTCCCATAAAACATTTATTTCTGTTAAGAGACTTTCTGGTCATAAAGCTGCTTTGGTGTGAACTCCTCCTCTGCTTTCTCATTTTTAGCTTGAATATATTATTCAGTTGTTCATTTAGGATTCACGATCTTGGGGGAAATGTAAGTGAACATTAGTGTTTCGTGTTTATATGAAACACTGATATCATGGAAAAGGATTAAAGCTAATTTTATGATATTTGCTTCTGTAGTACAGATTAAATGCATTCAGCTTCGTAGTTGGGAGGAAGGTGATGTAATGTTTCGCATGTTTGTTTCAAAATAAGTAGGTTCTGGGTTCTAGTCACAGGTGCGGCATTGCTGTGTGGAGTTTGTACACTCACCCTGTGCCTCTCCCTGTGTGTGTCTCCCTGACAGCCCAAAGAAGTCCACAATAAGCTAATTGGCTGTTCCAAATTGCCCCTACGTGTGAGTGTGAATAGCTGTGTGTGTTGCCCTGTGATGGTCTGGAGAGTTGTTCGGGGTGTACCCTGGTTTCCCCCAGTGTCAGCCGAGATATGCTCCAGCCTCCACACAACCTTAGTATGAGTAAGCGGTTCGGTAAATGAGTGAGAGTGAGAACTTCTATCTGGTGTCTGGATCTCATACATTTAATATCCTGTCTTTGTCCATCACCATCACGATATGCTGTGATGACAACATATGATACAATAAAGCCTTTAAAACAGATTTAATTTATACATAGCACTTATCAGTACCATTAAATACTGTACATGAAAGCATTTGCCAATTTTTTAATGAGGGAATTTCTTTATAAAGCAGCATGAAGATGCATTATATCATCATCCTCATTATGCAATGCCATGATTTACATTTGCATTTGATTATAGAGTTCACTTCTCTTGGTGGAGCTCGGGTCCCCAGTGCGCTCATCCCAATTTTAACCCTATTTGTGATTCTCTCAGCATTTCTGCTTTAGTTTCGCTCAAATTGAGCAGACTGTATTTTGTCTTTTGATTACTGTCCCCACAAGACTACAAATGGCAGATCTAATAGTATAGCACTGCAATAACATAATGAATGTGTGTGAATTGAAGGTGCTTGAATTTACACTGTGACGTTATGGGCCTTTGCTGTCCTGCAAAAAAACAGTTGCTTTTTTCTGTATTATATATATATATATATAATTCTTTATTATAAGAACACTCTGTACCTTCCAAATAAAATCAATAATTATATATACTGAAATAGACAGAAATAATATGGAAAAGAATATAGTATAGACAGAAATAGAATAGAAAACAATATGGAAAAACCATGAGCGAGCAGGTAATTAGAAAATAACAATACACACTCAGCAGCCAGGTAATTAGATGATATAAAGGTGCAACTTGTTACCTGGCAACTCGGTGTAAAACAAAAAGTCCCTGAAAAAATAATTCAGTAAATAACATTCTACAGGTTAGAACAAATATTTTCTCTGCATCACCAGAGAACAAGACATGAGTATAATTACACACCCACAAAAAATCAATTTCAAGCCAAGCCTCTATCAGCTCCTTTAATTGGATATCCTTTATTTGGACTTGGCATGTGTGTGTGTGTGTGTGTGTGTGTGTGTGTGTGTGTGTGTGTACTGGCACATGGATCCCAAACATTTGAACAGCAAAAACAACAGACCCATATTTCGCAGGTTAAAGGAAAGAAATAAATTAAAATAAGGAGTAAATGAATACTCAATCTTTTCTGCACACAGAAGGGAAACAAGAATTTTTTATAAGGACATAATGAAGCTTTCTCGTCATTGTACTACATACTACATACTTTGGTTTGATGCTGCCCTTCACTGGGCAATGTGGCAGAAAGCAGCCGATCTAGTGATTGGGCAAAATGTCTGAAAGCATCTGTAGCAAGATTTCCCTTAATGTCACAAAAAACCCTAAAAAATCTGCCTGCACAGAGCTAGAAAATGGAAAAACATGTACCCAGTGGGCTAAACCAAGGGCTAAAATACAAACCAACACAACATAGGAAAAAGAAGAAAAAGAAAACATCACTGCATCTGTTTCAGAACCACAAAGGCAAATCCATATCCTCATTTCTGTCACTTTATTAATCATAAATATAGAAAAAAAAAATCACATGCTCACACTATCATCTCTTTTGGGAAACGCTGGTATGGAAAGTCCAGAACTGAAAACAGATGATTTATTATCGTGTCTGAAACTCAAAGCTTCCTTTCTTCCATTTTTTAGGAGATTATAGATATTTGGTGGAGGAACGGAACTGAATCACATCTGTGAAGCTCCTCAGCCATAACGAGGTTCAGGAAGAAACTCCTGAAACTGAATAGAAGATGAATAATTTTCTTTTTTAAAATATTAATGAATTATCATCTCTAAACCATTGGAGAAAACACTCAAATAGAGTGTTCTGCGACTGCTGTGAGTCAGCGTCAAAAGCCTAAAATATTTATTTAGTCCAAAATTTTCTGAAGTTTTCCTGACTCACACATCATACAGGATGTAATAAGAGATTGAATCAGCTCTCTGAGACAAAGTTGCTTATGTGTGTATGTGTTTTGTTTTGCAGTCGTCATGGTAATTAGTGAAGAAAAGGGAGTCAAATGCAAATCAGATGACAAAAAATGCTTCAAATTATCGCTTGGAAAAAAAAAAATTTCTTCCAGTCAGGTGACCAAACTCCTAAATTATCAAATGTTCTGTGCAATTAGAGTTGAACACATCTTTATGACGGTGACGCAAACACCTTGTTGAGGGTAATTTCAATACTCTACCTTATACCTTACAGACTGTACCTGACCGTTCATTAGTAGAAGCATTACAATCAACAAACTGTTAGGAGTCATGTAACCCCTGGGAATAATTAACGCTTGATCTCCATGCAGGATCACAACATCTCATTTACCAACCAGAAAAGAAAACCCATATCATCACCACTGTCATATACAAACCATTCACTGTACAATAATAACAACACAATATCCACAATAACACATCTTCAGTGGATCAAGACGCCAATATACAACTCGTGTCAGGGTTTATTTCATGACATATAGGGATTATTTGAGGAAGTGCTTATTTCATTACTTTTTATGGTGGAGATCCTGAACAGCGCACCATAGGCTCGGAACATGTCTTGAATGGTTGTCTCGCATTTACCTATGCCCAAGCCAACAAAACCAATAAGACTGCCACGTTGCTAAGTTGATGCTAATTGGCTGTAATATATGGCTGACTTGCATGAACAATAAAAACAGATTTATTTTTGATAATGAAAGAAACCCAAAAAAAAATACAAGCTTATACACCACTGCTCGACTCACCCAGAATAGAAAAAAAAACTTCTCCTTAACGGACAATTAAATTAACAAGACAGGAGATTTTAAATGAAGGTGGAAATCAAAAAAAGCTAAGGGCAATGAAAAGAGAACTCAGTATTAACCTTTCCTGCTTTCGCTCCAGACTGTAATCAGGAAATGCACGGGAGATTTATTTATTTATTTTTCCTCCAGGGCTAAAGTTGATTTGGCCCTTAGGGAGCCATGCTACTCTTATAACACCAGCCTTGGCCGGATTGCCTGTGATATACAGTACTTGACTCGAGTTCACTTGTAGGCTTGCAGATGCTACCGCTGTTACGATACCAAAGCACATACTTTAAATCTAGAGGATTCCAACAGGTGGTATTGCATGAAATCAGCACGATAAGAGAACAACGTCTGGGTTCGCTGAGTTGTGAGATGAAGGAAGAAAGTTTTTTAAGATAAATATTCTTTGCATTCCGATGCTTCTGTGAAGGAGCAACAGCTCTTCCTCAAAGTACCGTATTTAGCGATACCGATAACTTCAGCCAAATAAATAATAAGGTTGACGTCTTGTACCATCACCCTGCCACCCTGATGTTTGCTAGGGTTGTACTATGCACTGGGAATGTCTGCCAGCCATGATGTCTCTACAGGAACGTTCGGAGCATCAGGTATAGTCCAGCCCTTACAAAGCACTGACAATGGAGACATCTATAAATATTAAAAAAATAAAATAAACCAATGATGTGAATTACAGCCAGACCTGCCAGACTGACTGGTATTGTAAATGAGTCGAGACTTTGGACCAACCATCCATTCATTCATTTGCTGAATCGCTTAATCCTACTATTGTCTCAGTCGACTCTGGCAGAAGGTGGGGTACACCCTTAACAGCTCACCAGTCCATCGCAGGGCCAACACACAACCATTCATGCTCACACTCCCACCTAGGGCCCATTTGGAACAGACAATTAGCCTAATGTGCATACGTTTGCACTGTGTGGAGGAAACTGGAGAACCCAAAGGAAATCCACACAAACACAGTGAGAACATGCAAACTCCACACAGCAACTCTGTCACTGAGCCCGGGACTCAAACCCAGAACCTTCTTGATGTGAAGTGGATGTGCCAACTTTTATACGCCCATACTGCTCGGATTCATTTGACAGAGCAGGGTTGTGAGAGGCTGGGGCCGATCTCAGCCGACACTCTGTGAAGGGTAGGTCCTGAACAGCTTGCAAGACCATTGCAGGGAAAGCACATACACACAATAACGAACATACCTAGAGGCAATTTAGAACAACCAATTAGGTCCATGGACCCTTCGGACCAATCAGATTCAAGAATTTAATGAATCCTTTATTTACCAGCAAGACTTCCTTTTCATATTGTCCTGTGTGATGTAAAATCAGTCTCAAATGCACATCACTGGGATGCATGTTTTTATATTTGACTATGAATATTTAGGAGGTAGTTCAGAAACACTGTAGTGAATTATTTAACTTGTATGGTGATCAGGGAAAGGTTGCTGTATGTGCTCTGTTTTAGAGAATGATTTCAAGTGGGGGAGTCATGAGGTGATCAAAGGGTTGCAAACAGAACTGCTTGTCTTTCGCTAAGAAATGTTGAAAATGTACATAACATATGAAAGTTATGAAAGATAAAACCTAAAAAAAATGTAAAGCAGTGGTCTGTGTTTGGAATGAACAGCAATATAATTATTTGATCAAATGATGATTTGCAGCAATATTCCTATCAGACTCAAAAGATCACTAACAATCAGCAATAAGTGGGAAAAAAAGAACAGGTAGTGGATGTTAAACAATAACACTACATGTGGAAGATCACTAAATGCAGTGTACAGTACATATATGAGTCTATATGAAAGAAAATATGCCAAACCCTATTAATCCAGTTTTAATTGATCTTAATCCATTTAATACAACAAATCCAGTTTGTTTTTTTTGTTTTTTTATTAATTCTTAGAAAGCAATATCATTTGAGAGTGTTTTATTTGTCTTTGCAATAAATTCCAGGAATAAATTCCATCAATTTCAAGAGAGTAAATGTTTTATCACAGAGATGCTACAGCCCTCCCCAGCAACTTTGCAAAATGAGTCACATCAGGCGTTTCCTTTACGCATGAACTCCATCAATAGGGAAAGGTGGAGCAAAAGAAGCCACCGACAGAGACAGATATAAACTGATGGTATCATTGGGAAGCACATGAGAAGCTGAAGAGCATGGAGAGCTGCAGAGTGTGTGTGATGGTGTGTGCCGTGCTGCTGTCCTGTGCCTCTGGTGATGAAATTTACCATCTGGACGAGGAGGAGGGAGTGGATATAGACAGGAGAGCCCTGAGGAACTTCTACCCTAACGAGCCTAATTTAACCAGCCAGAAAGAGCTTGTAAGCTCGGCTCATGAATAATGCAGAAAAATGCATTTATGTCTCTTTGGTAGTGTTGAAAAATGAGTTGTATGCTAATTGAATTGAATTAAATTTCTGCATCATGTTCACAGCTTGGGGCTCTGCATGATGTTTTGGAAAAGCTGCAGAGCAAACGGATCTCACTTTGGGAAAAGAAGTTTAGCCGAGTTCCCACGGTGAGTAAAATCATTAAAGAGTCTTAGATATAAAGGATAAAGGAATACTCTTGAATATTCATGTGGAGTAGCTATAATTTTTTATTACCAATGAGCCCAGTGGGTGTGAATTCAGTTCTGCAGATGTTCATGAAGTGACAGGAATGTGAGTGATTTGTGAGTGATTCTTATTGAGTACTGGGTTGATAAGCCTTCATTCCCAGTCACTATACAGATTTCGACCAAAACATATTCCAAAACAGAACCACAGTTGGGTCTCGATTAGGACGCTCTGCAAAAAAATTACTTAATATAAGTGCAAATGTTTGCATCCCTTAAGACAAGACTAAAAAATAAGAAAATGTAAAAAAAAAAAAAAAAGAAAAAGAAAGAAGCCTTCATGATTTTTATTTAATTGCAGCAATCGGACTTTACCAATTTTGTTTTAAATATTTGTTATAACTCTGAGTTTCCGTACACTACCTTTTTAAAAAGGACCCCGAGTGTCATAAGTCACACACTGTCCTTTCCAAATAAGTGTTTTTTCACTTATATCTCCAATTATTGTTATTCCTGTGAATTTCCCCTTTGGGGATCAATAAAAGATTATCTCATTTTATTTTTCATTGTATCGTTTTTGTTCCCATTTTGGAAACATAATGTTAGGTAACATAAAATAATGTGTTGTCTTTTATATACATATATATATATATATATATATATAGATATAGATATAAACACAGGCAATAGAAAGTTTTCCTCTGAAATGCAAATAAAGTGTGTTGATTTTATTGCTTGTGTAATTGCAGTGTGGGGTCGGCCAGCAGTGTGCGGTGCGGAAAGGCTCGCGCATAGGCAGGATGTGTGACTGTCCAATCGGAGCAGCTTGCAACAACTACCTGCTCAAGTGCTTGTAATCATTACAACAACTTAAAACAGACTCATTACGTTCATGAATTTAAGTTTGATTTCAATCAGTACTGCATCTAGTGTGTGTGTGTGTGTGTGTGTGTGTGTGTGTGTGTGAACATTTTGGCTTAAGCCTATGCTCTCTAATGCAGTTTGTTGTCATTATTTTCAAGAAACTCCATTCCAGTTATTTTACTTCATAATATAATAAAGCTATTAAAATGGAACTGAGTTGCAAACTCTTGTCCAACATTATTTGTAATATTACTGATGTTACTATGCATGGTACTGGTAAATTTGGCACACATCACTTTAAAGTGATAAAACTGGATATAGGTTTAGAATTTTGTGAGTATCTGCTGATTATAAAACAAGGAGCAACACAGTATGAAAAGGGACAGAAGCAAGAAATGAGACACTGTCATAACACATCTAGGACATTTTGACCGATGTGTCAGATCTAGATTTGATCTTCCGACCTTATGTAAGGAAGGATTTGTTTGGCCATGTATTAATTGACTCTAAATTTATGAGTTTGCATCCCAGAGGAGAGGTGAGAAAGACAGAGAAGTTTTAGTCTGTCCCCGAACTGTCCCTCAGAGGTAACCCTTTTATAGAGGTCAGCACCCAAAAAAACTCATCACATACACCAACTGTCCATCAGCACAGGCCTCTGACTGGGTGCTTTCACTTCATATTAGTTTCCGTCGTGCTCATTACTGACCAGAATGCCAGTGAAATTCGGAGGGGATGTGCATACACGTCTCAATTAACTGCATAACAGAATGAGATCTACAGCTACAAATGTACTGGTGGTGATTTTCTAATGAAGCACGGAAATTAAACATTGTGTCGGCAAAGCAGTAGAGCAAAACATGGGTGAGACTAGGATCTGAAACTGGTTACTCTGAAAATGTCATATTGATCTATTAAGACAATGCCTTGGTGTTGAATTGATATCAGAATTTTTAAATAAATTATATAAATAAATTTCTAAATTTAAATCTTTTATTGATTTTTAAATGCAAAAAACATCTTATAACACAAGGGCGGTGAAATATCAGCATACTGTGCTTAGTGCGCATAGTAAACATGTCAGAGACAAAATGTGCTTTCACTCTTGGGTGTTTTTCAGTTTTTATTAGTTTCATCACAATTCAGGACACTGACAAAACAAAAAGATACAGAATGAAGGAAAAAGTACTTAAACTCTAGCATGACTTTTACATTGAAAAATGTTGCATTAAAGATTTAGCCCATCTTTAACTACTGATTTCTTTTTTTTTCATTTTTAATAAAATAAACGTGGAAAACAGTTCTTGTATCAGCAATACCAACTGTCAATTGCTTGACATATACCAGTATTCATAAACTAGTGTTAAGTAATGTGTTTTTAATTCAACATATTTTTACTTCTAAAACTTAAAAAAAATACAGAAAAAGTAAAAAGTACAGATTGTTGAATATGTTCATTCCCAAAAAATGTTCATTGGTTAAGGAATTACCAGGATTATTTTATTTAAAAAAATATCTATGCAAAGTACATGTACTCATATGCCAGTCCCAAGATGGACACCAAATATGGTGACGGAGTTTTCACGTTAATGTGCAGAATGCAAATTCAAGACACCAGCTGCAGCAGCCATATTGGATATTGAACCATGATTAAAAAAATCATTAGGCTTGTGTAGTTCCACAGTTCCAAACATTCACACCAAAAAGGGTGATGATCAATAATGGCGTTTTTGAGTTATTGCGTAGGATGCAAATTCAAGATGGTGGCTACGGTGGTCATATTGTACATCAAACTATGACAAAAAAATAAAAAAATCAATAGGTTTGTGTCGTTACACAGTCTCACAGTCCACACCAAAGATTTTGGTGATCGGCAATGGTGTTTTGAGTTGGTGCACGAAATGCAAATTCAAAAATGGTAGCCGCGCTGGCCATACTCGATATTAGACCACAACGAAAAATCGATAGACTTGTGTAGTTACACATTCCCAACATCCACACCAAACATGCTGCTGATTGGTGATGGTGGTTTTGAGTTTGTGTACGGAATGCAACTGAAGAAAGATGAATGGACAGACAAACACAAATACATCGCGCGTGGCAACAATAAAATTATGAATATAAGGAAAACTAGACCACTGAACTAAAACACATTTTGAGAAACATGGGATTTTTTATTAAGTACATACAGAATTCAAGGCAAGCAGTATCGACTGTTTAATCTGCTGTCAAAACAAGAAAAAATGTTATATTTCAAAAAACATTTCATGAACACAATCTCGAACAAGGAACTGATATTAACATCAATTTCAAACCTCAGGAACATGTAGCTGCTCTAAGAATAAGAACTATCCCACAAATTCATGCTTAATCCACCACAACCTTACTCATTTAGAGAAAAGTAATTAAATAATCCAAACTCAATTTTACAGAAACATGTTATATATGAACCTTACAACTCTTCAAAAAAACCCCAAAAAAACCCAACAATTCTTACTTCAATAAAAGTGAAACTATTTCAAATAGCTTAAAACAGACCAAAATGGGAGAGAATGTTGCGATATCGAGTGCAGTCTGCTTATGAATTCAACAAAAAAGTACAAAAGTCTTAGAATGAGTCTTTGATTGAAAATGTTGTATTAAAGAGCTAGGACTTGCTTATTAATTCAACGTTAGTTTATATACAGAACAATTCAGTCAAATTTGAAATCATAACCTGTAGACTTCTAAAAATAATAATAATAATAATAATAATAATAATAATAATTGGGGCTTGTTTTTTCACCAAAGCTAAACATGTACGGTAGGTTTGCACTCTAAACTGTCTTATCAGAAATGTACCAGTTTCTGAAGAGTGGTAAATAAATGCACATGAAAGATTTTAGAATAGAAAAGCCCTGAACCTTCACTGACAATGACTTCAATTGAAATGTCTTTACCAACAAATTTAGAAGTGGTACGGGACACAGAGGGTGGTGTGAGAGAGAGAGAGAGAGAGAGAGAGATTTTTGCAAATCCAACTTAAAAAGGATAGCTAAGAACAGGAGGCAAAATTGAGCTTCTCGGCTGATCATCCAACAGAACCAAATCCTCTACATCTCGACCGTGGAACCTGCGCCGGGAGATCTTCACCGTCACTTTCCGCCCCTGAAATACTTTCAGGGCCTCCTTTGAGGCCATGGCCCTCGCAGCACATTCGTCACGGCCATATCCTGTGCCCATGTAGACAGTATGGCAGCGCAGTTCACACACCTGGCCCTCTCGTTGGGTGCAGCCAGCAGGCAGGTCAGGAATGTCTTTAAGCGGCACAAATACACAACTAAGGCTGGCCTTGCATGACTCCACACAGGTGCGCAGGATCTCAAAGTGATCCAGGTTGGGTCCAAAGCCTCCTGCAGATACCAGTTTCCAGGCCACTGCTTTATAAAGGCGGTTAAAGAAGGGCTGATGTTTTGCAGGGGCCTCAGGTAGGGGACCTGCTTTAACAGCAGCAGTGTTCGGACAGGTAGTATTTTGTTCTCCACCTTTACTGCCAGAGTCGTTAGGAACAGTTTTGTTTTTCTTAACACAGCTCTCAGCATCCACGGCTGCACATAAGTTGGAAATAGAAGTTAAAAAGCACTCATAATCAGTGAATGTGACTGCTGTTGTGATTATTTTAATTAAAAAGATCCAAAATGAGTGTCAAGGTGGACTGATCTAGAGACATGCTCATTTCTGGTCAAAATAAAGTTACAGGAGTGTATTTATTTATCATTCTTTATTTTGGTTTATATTCATTTTCGATTACACAACTCCAGATATTTAATATTGAAAAAAAAAAAACTAAAATCATGGTTTTAAAAATTTTACCCAAATTGACATCTATTAACATTTCGGATTTCAAGAGGTGCCAAATCTATTCCTTAAAATCTATGCACCAATCAAACTGCTCTACGGTCGGAGATGATGACCCCAAAGATCACTGCACTCTCACACCTGAAACAGACGGCCTCTTTCCTTTTCCTACGAACTCATCTTTTGTCTTTTGAACAGGACCTTTGTTCACACCAATCCCCTCTGCCATCTCCTTCACCTTGTCCATCACAGGTTGTGGATAACTATAATGAAAACACACAAAGTGAAATTCCTTCACTTTCCCTGAATCACATGCTGTGGGAAAACACAGGCACGCATGTATACAGGACAGGACACGTACCGACAGCCATAGAACGTTTGGTTGGCCCAAACCTTTGACAGAGAAAGAAGCCTGTCCAGACTGGGAGTTGTGATTCCTGGTTGGATGGTAGGAAAGACCTCCATATTGCGTAGAACAAACTCTCGCCTGGCATGCCAGTGCTTATTTGTCTCAGAGTGCTCTCTTAAAGATTCCACCCAGTGTGCCAGGTGAGGGTTTTGATGAAGGTACTCAGATACAACATCCTGTCCACTCCCTTCCGCCATCACTGGAATTAAAATAACACCAGTAAAAATATGAGATTCATAACTACTTCCATTGTTTGGTACTGGAGGTTATATATTAACCAGCATCTGTTTCTTTGTCTGTTAGCAGGGTTACGTAAAAAACATAATTGTTATGTAGCGCTTTGGGGCGACCGCACCCTAAGAGTTAGAGAAGCAGGTTTGGGACCAAAAAGCCACTGGTTTGATTCCTAGACCAGCAGGAAAAAAATGTGTGGTGGCCCTTCATGGCTGAAGTACCCTTGATCAAGGCGCCTAAGCCCCAACTGCTCTCCAGAGCCACAGTGTCGTTAGCCCACTGCTCCTGTACGTGCACTCACTGTGCATGGGTGAAACGCAGAGCCAAATTTTCCCTCCAGGAATAATCTATCAAAAATACAACTGAATAAATTTTCACCAAACCTGGTGGACCAACGGGGCCTGGAAACAACCCATTAGATTTTGGAGGTAATCCATGTATGAGATCATGGAGGAAAAAAATAATTCCAGAAATCCTTTCACCTGAGGGAAAAATATTTGTCCGATTCCTTCCAGGCTTATTATCGAAACTATAAATTCTATAGAGTTTAATAGAAAATGTCAAGCTAAACAAAAGATTAATTTCAGATTTGCTGTATCACAGATTGAACTTAACATTTAAATGGATACATTGAATTAAGTCTTTTTTTTTTTTTTTACCAATTTAATTACATTGAGTTTAAATATACAGTCATTGACAAAAGTCTTGTCGCACACATGAGCAATCATATATAAAAGCGCATATCTCACCAACCTATTAACCAAATAGCATCACCCTCTAATGGTACAGAACATTAAATGCTAGCAGCAGTATTGGAAAAAAAATTCTTCTGATCTTTACAGCTTCTTAAATATAAACATTCCCGTTTTGTCGTGTCCCAAAAGACTATATGTCACTTTCAAGACTATATTTATAACAGAAAAATAGTCAATTAACCTTGTTTATAACTGAAAATATAATATAAATAGCAAATATATCATAGTGAAAAATTAAAAGCATCACTAAAGGTCACTAGTGTTTCTGCAGGCATGGCCACGATGGTCAGAAAACAGGCTGTAATCAACCCTATGGTGAGAAATCTGAGCCACCTGTAGATTTAAAACATAACGGGAAGCAACAATCTGTTGATATTTGAAAGAATGGCTATGTTCGTCTTTAATTAGCTGTAAACAAAAAAAGTATAAGTAAATTAAAATGTCCTGATGCTTTTATAAAACAATTTGTATACTTTCAGGATTAATATAAGGTTGACGAAAATCGGTTAATCGGCTGGTGAGACATGGGTTTTTATATGAATGTCCACATGTGCGACAAGACTTTTGTGAATGACTGTATCATGAAGCTTTCACAATGCAACTGAGTTGAAGATGATCTGTGACTAATTTTCATTTCACATCCGACGCCTCTCGCATCAGCACTCATAAGTCCCAACTGCTTCAGTGTCACTTTTCTAACACCTGCAATGACAACTACAGAACTGGTAAACTGTTTTCATGTGGCATTGGTGTCACCGCTGTCCCCCCAGAGCAGCTAACTGGGTTACCAAATGCAGGCCGTGTCTCTCACTGTCTATGGTGTGAGGCATGTAAAAGAACCATTGCTG
>JAQNCB010000014.1:12068698-12089290 GCA_030068295.1 Euristhmus nudiceps
AACTGCCAGGCAAGAGGCCTAGAGGAACCAAAGAGAAGGTACATAGATGCACTGAGAGAGGACATGAAGTTAGTTGGTGTGAGACTCCAGGAAGAATAGCTGCTGCTTGCAAAAGCTAATTGGGGATCTAAATAAAACAGAAAAACAAAGACAAGAGGATGCAGAGGACAGGGATTTTATGGAAACAGATGATTCACTGTGGCGACCCATGTCGAAAGAAAAGTAGTATTATGGCACAAAAACGTAGGTTGCACAGTCAAGTTACACTGTAATATGGCACAGAGATCCTTTGTGGTGCAGTCCTTTATAGTTGTCTGTGTTTGTTTGTGGATGGATGGGAAGGGAGTTGTATTTTAATGCGTTCAGCAGTCTTATGGCATGCTGGAAGAAACTGTTGTAGAACTGGGCTGTACTGCTCTGTAGGCTGCGGAATCTGCTTCTTGAGGTCAGCAGTGAAGACAGTTCATGGTGGGGGTGGGAGGAGGGGTCTCTCGTGATGTTTTGAGCCCTGTTCAGACAGCGTCTCTTTGCAGTGTCCCGAAGGGGAAGAAGTGTGGTCCCAATGATTTTCTTTGCTGTCCTCACCACCCTCTGTAGGACTTCCAGTCAGAGGCACTACAGGCCCCTGACCAGACTGAGATACAGCTGGTCAGTAGGATCTCTGTAGTTCCTCTGTAGAAGGTGGGGAGAATGGGAGCAGGTAGGTGTACTCCCTTCATCCGGCATAGAATGTGCATGCACAACTGTAAAGAGGGCACTGCAGCTGCTGTGCCCACTTTACAGTTGTGCCAGTATGATTGGACAAGTTCACTCAGTCTGTTAACTGCACCCTCAAGAACCTGGTGCTACTGATGATCATCACTGCTGAGTTGTTGATGGTGAGAGGAGTGTAGCTGGGCATGTCGAATGCTGGGGAGAGACTGGAAACAATGTTATCCTTTACTAGCCTCTCAGAGCACTTCATCATGATGGGTATGAATAATTATTCAGGGAGGAGGTTGTAGTTTTTTTGGCTGCCAGTACAATTTTTGCAGTTTTGAAACAGCATAGTACCACAGCCTGATGCAGCGAGGTGTTAAAATGTCTGTGAGAACCCCAGCCAGATGGATAGCACATTCCTTGAGCACCTGATATTGTTCTCACAGGAGGGGGGCTGGAACCTTGTAATCAGTAATGACTTGGATGCCCTGCCACATTTGTCTGGTGCCTTCTGGATGTACCCAGACACAGACTCAGCAGATTTAAACATGTCCCAGTCTTGTCCACTGTCCAATACAACAGTATTGTAACGCTTCCGTGGCTCATGTAGGCCAAACCCTCACCTGCTTCACAGTCGTCTGATCAGTCAAGGCTTGTATGCAGGAATTAGCACCACAGAAAGATGGTCTAAAGACCATCAAAGCATCTTGAATGCCCCTTTGATGTTACTGTTAATAAATCAGGCATAGTGTGTTCTCACCTCTTGTGGCAAAAAAAAGATGGGAGGAAACATGGCTTTCATATTTGCCTGATTAAAGTCCCCTGCCACCATAAAAACTCCCCCTGGATGTACAGGTTGCAGGTCACTGATGGAGCAGTAGAGAACACTCAGGGCTTCTGTGGTGTTTGCACTGTGGGGAATGTACACTGCTGTGATTATGATAACAGTGAATTCCCGAGGCAGATAAAAAGGTTTACTGTTTACAGTCAGTAGCTCCACATCAGGAGAGCAGCGAGTTGAAACCACCTCTGTGTTATTGCACCAGTTGTTATTACTGTACAAACAAACATATATATATATATATATGTGTGTGTGTGTGTGTGTGTGTGTGTATGTTTATGTATATATATATATATATATATATATGGATGTGTGTGTGTATGTATATGTATTTATGTGTGTGTGTGTGTGTGTATATAAATCCACAATAGTGGCACCCCCTTGATTTTCATGGAATTGTTTTGTGTCAAACACTAATAAATCCTGAGGTAAATAAGAAAAATCTTCTATCACACAACCACAGTCTTTCTTACATGTGTGAGTAAAATGCATGAAAAAATTTCCAACCTTAATGCCGCACAAACACGTTTCTGACTAAAAATGTGAAAATATTTTCCCTGAAAAATGGACACCAGGCGTTTAATTTTCACCCTGTCAGTTAAAAGCTGTTTCTTTAGGGCAATAAACACTCATTATACATAGTATTCTTCGTTATTTAGTCAATGAAAGATCAATGTGTGGCACCATTTTTTTTTTCCAAATCCATCAAAACAGTCCCCAACCCGCCGAAATAATGGCCCAAAGTCGCATGCGGTTGCATAGGTGATGAACGTTCACCTCACCAATGAACTGCAACATTTCATTATACAGATTTCAATAGCAGTAACTGTACCCAAATATCCCTTGTGTTTTTGTTTTGATTCCCTGCCAGTTATAGAGAAAAAGGGTTTTGTACCTGCTAATCATCTCTTGTCCAGTCCCCGTGATGAACATTCACCCCCTCCAAAATCTGCTTCAGTGATGCAACCTGACTCCTGGGAACAGATTCCTTGAAACAGTTTTCCTCGTACTGCATGTCGGTTAATTTGTTTATGCAAATAATCAGCTGGTGACATCGACAAGACAAGGCATTGTGTCCAGCTGCGTGCTACAGAGTGCGAACGTGACGATGTGCATCCTTCATCAAAAACATTTTTCATCGTATTTCGCGGATCAAAAGCTGTTTCACAAGCCTCCGTTGGAATAAACTTGAAATCTTTTTCAGGATTGCTAGATGGAGTACTTGTCTAACGTAAAGGAGACCTTTGATTTTTTTAACTCCATGAAACACTAGGAGGTGCCATTACCGTGGATTTACATATATATATGTATGTCTGTGTGTGTGTGTGTGTGTTAAGTTAATATGATTTTAATTTCATTAACTGATCTGCACATGTGCTGTAACTCGCAAATTAGTCATTTACTTCCAATTTGCCTAGCAAGTTTTCAGATTTAAGAAATATACAGCGATCTATGACTCAAGTTGTTGAAAATGAATGTTTAAGTTAGTAACTAAATTCATTTGTTCCTCATGTACCCTTTTAAGATTGTGCCTATTGCTCTATAATCCTAACATAGAGTCACTTGGAGGTGATTCACTGAGTGTCGCTTGTTGTAGGTGTCACAGGATCTTCCCTTTCTCCATCCCAGTGAAACCAGTGTCCTGAACCGACTGTGTAAGATGGGCACAGATTATGTGCGATTCACAGAGTTCATAGAACAACACACAGGTCACGTCCACCAACAGGTAGGAGGAATTTTATCACCTCTGCCGGGAGCGAATAATTTCACCTGTATGCAAGATAACTCGAAAACCTGTGTACGGATATGGACGAAATCTTTTTGTAGAATAGACTGACGTACCAGTAATAAGCCATGATGGTCTGAGCGTGGGATAATGTTGAGAAAATATATGCATGGTATATACCTGTGCCCCTTTAGTTAGCACGGTGTTCCAGCTAGGGATGTACAGCACCCTTTATTTCAATACAACACTGATATCAGAGATCCGACTATTGACTGGTACTTGCATGGCGTAGGTTAAGAGTACCGGTATACAAGTATGTCTGGATGGTACTTTGGGGGGGGGTCTTCATTCATTCATTCATTCATTCATTCATTCATTCCTTTTCTGAACTGCTTAATCCTAATTCGGTTTCCGCGGGGATGGCACCCATCTCAGCTGACTCTGGACGAGGGCAGCGTACACCCTGAACAGCTCGCCAGGCCATCCCAGGAAAAATGAATCTGATATCAATAATGAGTGTTTGACTGATTGTAATTTCCCCAGCACAAAAGGAACATGTAGAGACTTTCCTCTTTCTCTAATTTCGAATTTTTTCTATCCAGGAGCAACACTCAAGCCAGCCAAGCCAAAGTGGATTACATGGAATATACCTGAGGGCTTTCTGCACCGGCCTACACTCCATGTTGCAGCCTTACAGACAAGCATTACTAGATCTTGAACAGGAGGTATGGCATGATCTGACAGGAAATTATTACACTGTTTACAGTACTATCCAAATATCCATCATCTTTAATATGAATATCACATGTAAGACCGAAGTCAATCCTGTTGAATTTTTTTTCTTTGTAGTTTCTTGGTGATCCACATCTTTCCATCTCCCATGTAAATTATAAGCTGGAGCAGGTAACACACATTCCATTTGACCATCCTCCAACCAAAATTGTGAAACGAAATGAAAAATCTGATCACACACTCTGTCTTGTGGTGTTTCTTGATAATCAGTTTCAGCTGCTGTTCCCCTCCGTAATGGTTGTTGTGGAGACCATCAAATCCCAAAAGGTTAGTGGCTTTGATTTTTTTTTTCACATTGACTTGAATAATCATAAGAATAAGAAATGGTTAATAAAGTATGTTAAGCATCTTGTTGCGCCCCGCCCCCTTCATGTTTCAGATCCATGGCTGTCAGATTCTGGAGACTGTTTATAAGCACAGTTGTGGAGGACTGCCACCTGTTCGGATGGCGTTGGAAAAGTGAGTGTCTTACAAATGAAATATGGTCATACTTTGCCTTCAGTCATGGCTTTCGGACACTGCGATAAAACAGGATTAAGATCAGGCTGAAGGTTTTCTTGTGTGCTCAGTTCTGTGAAAATGTAAACACCAAAGGTTGGTACCAGTGCTACTCTGTAGGATTTGCTTCTTAAATCTTAAAAAAAAAAGATTTATTTCACTTGGACAGGATTCTAGCAGTGTGTCACGGAGTGATGTATAAACAGCTAGCTGCATGGATGCTGCACGGCCTGCTCCTGGACCAGAGTGAGGAGTTCTTTGTGAGGCAGGGCCCCAGTGTAGGAGGAGCCACAGCAGCACAGGAGGAGGAAGAGGAGGACCTTGGTATTGGAGGTCTAAGTGGAAAACAACTGCGAGAGCTGCAGGACTTGGTGAGAAACCACTTGGCTCATCCAACTTAGGGATTTAAAGTCTAATTTACCAATCTGTTGGTCGTGCATTATTATTGAGGTCATGAATAGCACAGTATGAGGTGATACAGTGTACAACCCAGCGGGCTCTGGAATTGGGTGACCATGTTTCTTTTATTGGAACTAGTGTAGATTTGCCAAGATTCAAACCTTTTCATTGTGAGGCAACAATGCAAACCACTCGGCCATCATTCCACCCTTGGCCACTTTGTCTACTTCAGCACTTTGCTGACGATCTTGTATTTTCTTGGCTTGTTGGATGTTCTAAGTTTTTCTGATGTTCTTTGTCTGTAGAGACTGATTGAGGAGGAGAACATGCTCGCCCCGTCCTTACAGCAGTTCTCTCTGCGTGTCGAGATGCTTCCCTCGTACATTCCCATCAGAGTAGCTGAAAAAATCCTCTTTGTTGGAGAGTCAGTCCAAATGTTTGAGAACCACAACCAGAGTCCCTCCCGAGCTGGTAAGTCACAGTAGAACATGCAGCACATGATTTTTTTTTTTTTTTTTTTTTTTGCAGTTTCCGTGTAGTTTAATCTGTGACTTGCTTTAATCGAATGCAGGATCCATACTGAAACACCAAGAAGACACATTTGCTACCGAACTGCACAGACTCAAGCAGCAGCCACTTTTCAGCCTGGTGGACTTTGAGAATGTAATTGATGGAATTCGAAGCACAGTTGCTGAGGTTGGTTATGAGGAACAGTGTTGGTTTTTTTTAATGCTCACTGTAGCTCATAGTAAACTTCTGTTTTTCATCTTGTAGCATCTTTGGACTTTGATGGTGGAAGAATCTGATCTTTTGGGTCAACTTAAGGTAAACAGGAGGATATGTTAGGAACAGTGATGTTACAGCGCGATGATGATGCTATACAGTAAAATGTAGCTATAATAAACATTCCCTTATGAAAAATATTTCATCCGTTATCAGCACTGCTCAGCATCTACATAGACAACGTTTTAACAATAAGTAATTTTATTAATTCATTTTAATTGAGTTTGTGTATATACAGACATACGGTATATATGTGAGTGTGTGTAAGAATTGAAGAAATGATATTCATAGAACAGTGCTCGATACGTGGACTAGAGCGGAGTATATATTGTAGAAAAAGACAAATAGGCTACAAGTTCATCCCGACAAGCCTGTTTCGTGGTTTCCCACACACGCCAGGGGATATATATATATATATATATATATATATATAATATATTTATATATAACATGTGGGCCTCTGGATAAGGGTGTCTGCCAAGTTCCATAAATATACCTGAGGAAAAGAATTGTTGCAGTATATGTCACAAAAAAGCGCACACTAAAACAAGGTTAAGGTCAAGTTTTTACTTTTTTTATCATGACACTGTGCTAGGCCAAAAAAAAAACACCTTTGTTTCTGGTCACCTGACCGACTCACTTTTTTTCCGCCGACTCTAAAGTTTTTTTCATGGTTTTTGTAACCCAGTGGTTATTTAATAACAGACTGTTATTGAGTGTCAATAGGTACACTGTCTCTTTAAGAACCTCAAGCGGGAAAGTTTGTGGGTTGCACTTGGGTGCTGAGAGAAAAGGGGGTGCGCGCGCGTTGCGGGCGGAGCACGGAGCGGGGGGGAGAGTGGGGGGGGGGAGTGGGCTTTTACCGAACTACCTACCCAAAATTATTCTGCAGTGTTACTGGAAACAAAGGGGTTTTTTGGCCCTATTATGTATATTACATGTTGTTTTGTTTTCAAAGTTTAAGAATGTGCTACATGAACACAGAGGAAATGCAAATTAAAGAGATTTTCAGTTGATTTTTTTCATTTTAAATTGAGAGAATGATGATAGATGCTCTAGATAACAATGACAAGTATTAATCACTCGGAATAATGCCTAATGTCACCAAGACAACAAGCCAGTCAGCTTGCACCATTCCTGTGTAGTATTCCCAAATTGTTGTTATTAGTTTCTTGATTGTTTTTATGTGTGTTGTGGTGTGTATGTGATATTGTAACAGATTCTATGTCATAGAAGTGTCTTTAAATATCTTATTTTTTTCCCTGCCATATTTCACTTTAATTGCTGTACATGAATGTTTTTTTTCCCTGTAGATCATTAAGGATTTTTATTTGTTGGGACGGGGTGAACTGTATCAGGTGTTTATTGACCTTGCCCAGCACATGCTGAAGACTCCACCATCAGCAGTGACAGAACACGGTGGGTATGATGTCAGTTAGCCAGTGCCTCTCATACATTATACTACCTTGTTGAATAATTTGTGATTTGTATGAAAAAAAAAATCACTGTACCGGTAATATTTTTGAGCGTTACTCTTGCTATAACACATTTTTCCAGATGTGAATGTGGCATTTCAGCAAGCTGCTCACAAGGTTTTGCTCGATGATGACAATCTTTTACCTCTCTTGCATCTCACGATTGACTATCAAGGGAAGGACAACAAAGGTAGGCACAACCACGATTGAATCTTTTTTTCTATATTGTCCGTGTGGAGTAGCTGCCGGCTTAGGCACACACACGCAATTTGTTGCAAATCACATATTTCTATATTAGATGTTTCATTACAGGCTTATACTGCCACTTAATGGTGACCATCAGATTTCAAATATAAATCAGATTATAATTTATTCGTTCCATTAATTGTCTGAATGTTTTATCCATTATTGAGGTTGCAGAGGGGCTGGCACCTATCTTGGCTAACTTAGGTAATCCATATGTATAGACAAAACATGTTAGCAGATACCCAATGAGCACACATGTCTTCTCCTGGTGATGTAGCCTGGGTTACACCTTTCAGACATTTTTGTGGGCATTGTGAGCTTCTTGAGATTTTATTTTGCTTCTAAAATTTCTCACATGGTCTAAAACTACATTGGACATAAGAAAATTTTATTTTCATGCATTGTCTGTGTCTGTGAACCTTTAAGAATCAGATGAAGACACTTTGAAGACCCAGAGAAATTGAAGGCCCACCCCTGATGATAGAGAATCTGCGATGCTGTGTAAAGGGCATTCCTTTATGTGTTATGTCTGTTTCCAGAGGCGCCTGGGACTCGAGAAGGCACCACACCTCCTCAGGATTCCTCTCCTCGAGAGCCTCCCTCCACAGGCTGGGCTGCACTGGGACTGGCCTACAAAGTGCAGTGGCCCCTGCACATTCTTTTCACTCCTGCTGTGTTGGAAAAGTAATTAAAAAAAAAAGTGTGGCATGCATGGCTTGTTTTACACTGTCCAACCACAGTTTGGTGGATTTCCTGCTGAAACAGCTCTGATTCAACTCGCTTCACAAACAGAGTGACGCAGCTTGTTGCTAAAATTGTATGAATAGCGATACATACAGACTTTCACAGGACAATATGCTATCATAAACTAACACTGGATATCAAAAATTTAGATTTTTTTTTAATGGCCACTTTTCTGCCAATCCAAAACTCATTCATTCATTCATTTTCTGAAGCACTTAATTCTAATTTTTTCTGGAGGGGGGGTCCCTGATAATTCCACTGGCTCTAATCTTGAAGTCTGTCAGTGTAAATTTCACTGAGGGAGGGCAGTGTAGTTCCAATCACCCACTCTGCCCTCCTCATCACCCACTGCAAGGCGTTCCTGTCCTCTGCAGTACAGCTACCGAACCACACTGTACAGCAGTAGGTCAGGAGGATCTCGATAGCAGAGTGGTAAAAGTTTGTCAGTAGGGGTTGGGGAAGGCGGGCTTGGCGAAGCTTTCCGAGGAAGCACGTCCTTTATTGTGCTTTCCCCACCTGATGGGAGATGTCTGTGGTCCAGGTGAAGTCTGCAGAGATGTGGACTCCAAGAAACTTGAAGCACTCAACCCTGAAACTCCTGTCCGTCAATGTAGAGGGCAAAGTGCTCAGTTTGTTTAAATAAATTATAAAATAATATCTAGTCATCTAGCAAGATTAAAGTTTATTAAATACAATCCCAAAACTAAAATAAAACACAATGGAAAAGATATACCGTAATTAAAAAAAATGTGGGCACCAACTTCAATACTGACCGGGGTAAATTCTTAGAAAAGGCTGGGCTGTTCTAAATAACACTCCCATCAAATTTTATACTTGTATCACAAAGTCAACTAATCCATTGATTTTCTGCATTGAGCAGTTCAACAAACAGGAGACAACTGAGCCAAACAGAATTAGAATTGGACACCCCTATTATATTTCATTTCTTTAATTCTGTTTCTCTGATGGTATTTTTGCTGGGGTGGTGTTTTTTTGTTTTTTTGGTTGGTTGTTTTTTTTTAGGTATAACGTAGTGTTTCGATACCTGTTGAGTGTGCGGAGAGTGCAATCAGAACTGCAGAACTGCTGGGCTCTGCAGATGCAGCGCAAACACTTAAAGTCCAACAAAACTGATGCAGTTAAATGGAGGCTGCGCAACCACATGGCATTCCTCGTAGATAACCTTCAGTATTACTTACAGGTATTGTGCTACTCCAGGAAAATTATTTTCTGTATTCTTCTTCTGTTTTGAGCACTCAGTATAATTTCTCTTATCCTTTTCCCACTCAGGTGGATGTTTTGGAGTCACAGTTTTCGCAGCTTTTGCAGCAGATCAACTCGACACGAGACTTTGAGAGCATTCGTCTGGCTCATGACCATTTCCTTAGTAATCTCTTAGCCCAGTCCTTCATCCTGCTCAAGCCGGTAAGTGACCCCCCGACACACCCATTTCATTACTAATATGTAATCACGGTGAATCCGAATACCAGTGTGAGGAATAAAACTCAACCTGTTTCCATTTTGGATGTTATTCCCATTTTTCCCATTCAACTTTTAGGTGTTTCATTGTTTGAATGAGATTTTGGATCTCTGCCACAATTTCTGCTTGCTCGTTAGTCAGAACCTGGGACCGCTGGACGAGAGAGGAGCAGCTCAGTTGGATATCATGGTGAAGGTTAGTCCTGTGTGTCATTGTGTATATGTAGTCTCTGGCTCTATAATTTCAGATCTCTGAAAAAAAATCACTCCTCTACCCTTATCTATATTGTGTCATACCGGCCAAACCAAGTCTCAAATCATCTTTTCAAAGAGGTGAAACCACTATCATGCATTTTATACATAAATTAAAGGTAAAGTGTATAACATTTTGGAGGATCTATTAGCAGAAATTAAGTATAATCATCAACAAAATGCAGAAGTACTTAAAGTAATGCGTCGCTTGGTATGCCGCCACCGTAAACCTTTTTAGTATGTATATTGTGATCTTTGATCCATGTCCTTCAAAACCTGGAGCAGTTCATGGGCATTTAATAATGAGTGACTGGTGAAAGTTTAGTCCAAGGCCGATCCAGAGTGTGTCCAGATTTTTCCAAAATGACCATATGTGACCATGATCTTTGACCTCAGAACCTGTACCAGTTCACCAGCCTTTAGTAGTGAGTAGTTGGTGAAAGTTTGGTTGAGCCATCGAGGGCTTCAGCATATAGAAAGTTTGTTCAGACAGATGCACGCACAGACAGGGCGAAAACATAATGCCTTTGGTGCCACCGAGGTGGGCGGAGCAATAATATGTAATTTTATTAATCAATAATCATTTAATAAAAAGTCATTGAGTTTTTCATAAACTTTTAAAATTAGATGCTTGTATCTACTTAGGAAGGGGGCTCCTCCCATGGATGTTTATACGGTAGCCTAGCACCATGCAGGTTTCTAAGGGGAGGGATCAGGAATAAAATTTCAGTTGGTTGCTATCTGGACTTTCTCCACTAGGTACAGTCTGTGGGCTTTTACACCCGAGCCCAGTGGGCCATCAGAGCTGGTGATTATCCCCGGTTTCTGTAACCTGAAGCTACTAGGAGTTCAAGCTCCTCCTGGATGGGACTGTAGTCCATTGTGGGTTACCTTTCCAGTATTTATACTGCTGGGTGGACAGAGGCACACTTGTGGTTAACACTTGCCCAGGGGTCCGAGCACAGTAGAGGTCTCGCCACGATTCGAACCCACGGCCTCCTGATCATGAGTCCAGCACTCTAACCGCTACGCCACCGGCCCCACTGGAATCTCTCCCCTAGATAGCGCTAAATCTTGTACACTGTATCTTTTAAGTAAATAGCAAACAAACTGCTCATTTATTACATAACTTCAAGTCTGTTCAGTTATTTTGGAGATTAGTAATCTACTATGGGTATCTCGAGCACAACCTGTTGATCCACAAATTACAGAGACAAACAGAACAGCTCTGCACTGTAACAAGGGTGTGCTGTATATAGAATGAATATAAATAGAGGCAAAGCAAACAAAGCTGGTAATCCTCATGACACTGAGGGAGGCTTAATGGAATCCTAAATACAATAAGTGTGTTTGTGCAAGCTGACAAGTGTCTAGTGTTGGGAACCTCTTTAAAAAAACAGTTGCATTCTGGTTAAATGCTTAAAAAAATTTTAATTAAAGGAAAAATCTGATACTTACTCTTCAGTGTCATGTCCTTTCTCAGGTCGTGGACAGCTTTTGTCCCATTAATAGTGTATTACTTATAAAGTGGTGCGTTCCAGATCTCTGCTGATAATTTATAGGCCGGTTATCATTCCTTCATCAAATAAGATTAAACCCCACTGCTGTTCCAACAGGGTTTTAGCCGCCAGTCATTCCTACTCTTCAAAATCCTGTCCAGCGTGCGTAACCACCAAATCAATTCAGACCTCGCTCAACTACTGCTCCGTCTGGACTATAACAAATACTACACGCAGTCAGGAGGCACACTGGGAAGGTATGTATGAGGAAATGTCAATAGATTGTATGGTGATTATAATAGGATCACACCGTATGTTAATAAAGTACTGTATATATAATTACACAGAGTAATAAATGTGAAATAAACTTGTTTGGTTTTTTTCTGGCAGTTTTGGGCTCTGAGACAGAACTGGAGAAGGCAATACCCTAAAATACACCCTGTAAATATGAATCCAATATGATGTGATTTAGTGAATTAACATGCATGGTAAATGTACCTGGTGTTTACTTTCTGTTATTTATATACTGTATGCTTGTCTTCTGTGTGTAAAACATTTCCAAATGTAAAATAGTTCTACTTGTAAATATTGCTACCTGAATTCTAAAAATAAACCCAAGAAAAAAGGACACACACAGTTTATTATGTCAAAAACAGTTTTAAAACTATATACACAGTAAAAGCAGGCAAGTGCTAAAACATGGTTTAAAAAAAAAAAAAATACAGATGAGACGGTGCCTAAGAAGAGTAATCGTGGTGATACTCAGGCTGACTATCATAAGCTAGACGTTCCCCACAGATCACACACTGAACCAGCCACTCCAGGGACACCAATGGGGTGTTCGTGGCCACCGCACACTTCAGCACCTCTGCAGGACACGGCGACGCTGAAACCACCAAATCTAATCCCTCTGCTGATACATCTACAAACCAGGACACAGGAAACAGTCACAAAACTTCATGAGAAGAGTCATGGCTTCAGGTTGAAAATTTTCACTGGTTTTGAACTAATTTGAGTCAGGGAGAGAGAGGGGAAGAAAGAAAAAAAAAAAAGAGGCGAAATGTTCTTTGGTTTCATCCCAATTATTGTGCATTAGGCTAAGAAGCTGTTCCGAATTGCGCCTGATTTAAGTGTGTGTGTGCGTGTGTGTTGCCCTGCGATGGGCTGGCAAGCTGTTCAGGGTGTACCCCTCCTTTACCCAGTGTCAGCTGAGATAGGCTCCAGCCTCCCTGGGAACCCAGTAGGAATAAACGCTTCAGCAAGCGAGTGAGAGATGAATGAGTATCCACAATTTCCCACAAACACCTGGATGGCATTTTACGACCTGTAGTTATATGCTGGACGAAAACTATTTGCATTGCTCGAAGGTGAACCAAGCAGAACCTACCAGAAGTGCTCGTCCTATGTTGCTGGACCTTTGCAGCCCCACACATGGTGAGCAACAAAGTCCACAAATCCACACGATCTTCTGAAACCAGCAGGACCTTCAAGGCTTTAAATGGGTTACAGCGAGTATGCCTGAGGAAGGAGAGAACAGTGTATAAATTATTTATTTTTAGGGAACTAATTGCCTCTGTGAAGTCCTGAACATTAAAGTAAACAATCGGTCACAATTCCACTGAAACACACCGAGTACATAACATTGTTTCCAGTTTAATAAATCTTTAACCCAAGAAATATGACATTTATGAAAAACCAGTTCAGAAAAATGTTTGTATCCTGTTAGAGCTCCTGGGTTCATGTCAATGTACTTGTTATTAATGACGAGATTCACTTATGTACAACTCGACTGCTTCGCTTTGTGCAGGTCATATAATTATTCATGAGTTTCTGGACACAGGAATATGAAAATCATTTCATATGAATTCCTCAAAGAGAGAAACCCATTCAATTAGGATACAAATGGTAAGGGCACCCTATAAAAGTAGGCCGGGTTTGTATCGGTGGTAGCCGTACATCGCACCGGTGTTACTGAGCTGCATTATTACTGGGTTTAGCACAAACACAAAGTTAAGAAGGCAGTGTTCGCCATTTATGTGTCATTTCTCAGCTTGTTACCGCCTCTGCAAGGACTACATATTTTAACTGTCATGAATGCACTTGGTTGCACACAGCAGTCCATGGGAACTAATTGGCCAAGCTCTCACCGGAGGGAGGTACGTCATATGCTCACTTCCCTGTCACTCACAGTGATCTCCAGCTAATCATGGTTGTCTATGAGCTCATTCGTACGAGGGGGTGGATAGTACTTTCCCTCCAAGCGTGTTAGACCGCCCCCAAATACGCATGGTGCTGCTGTTCAAAAAGAAGCAGGAGACTAGCATTGCATGTCAGGGAGGGGGCGTGTGCAGGTTTCAACCCTCCCTGGTAGGTGGTGGGCATCTGATAAGGAAGAACGCTTCTCTGGAATCTGCTAAAGATCATGGCGACAATACATCTTGCTAACAGCTAAGTTGCCGGTTGCGTACATCCCGGGCTAGATACCGGAGTTATTTTTTGCCCATCGACCAATCAGATTGTGCGTACTGTCCTTGCTATTGAATAGATATGTATATTTTATAATATAATAGGTTCTACGTTCATCACTTCACTCATTTGCCAAACTGCTTAATCCAACTATTAGGGTCGTGTGGACGATGGAGCCTACCTCAGCTGACCCTGGGCAAAGGCAGGGTACACCCTGAACAGCTCACAAGACCATC
Organism: Euristhmus nudiceps; assembly: GCA_030068295.1. Classification (NCBI taxonomy): domain Eukaryota; kingdom Metazoa; phylum Chordata; class Actinopteri; order Siluriformes; family Plotosidae; genus Euristhmus; species Euristhmus nudiceps. The sequence goes on from JAQNCB010000014.1 coordinate 12,082,834, forward strand.
GCAAGGCAACACACACAAACACACCCCCAGAAGTTACCATTCTACGACTCGTTTCTCAGGCCCCACTCCGGCAGGAAGCAGGTAGTTCCTGTAGTTCATCAGCTTCTTCTCGTGACAGCAGTCTCGTACCCACATCTGAGAGACACAGGGAACTCCACCCGCTACACACAGCAGGTACGTTGGTGTGCGGCAATGTTTATCAGCAATCAGCAGGCTCTGATACGCTGCTTTACACTGAACAGACAGAACACACAGGAGCCTTTAGACCCGAAAGCCTTCAAGTGCAGCAGAAACAGTTCCAACGACTGGAGATCACAGCTCACCTGTTCTTCATTAAATTCAGGTAGGATCATTCCTCCTCCAGCCTCCAGCTGCCTCTTGGTGTACTGCTTGTTATATGGAGCTATTGGCACAAACTCTACTGACAAAAAGGAAAGAAGGCTGACACATGATCCACAAATCATCCACCACCGCATGGACGAGAATCCTTTTTTCTCACCTTCCTCGCCATCACTGCTGGTCTGGTTGGACTTCCTGTCGCTGTCCGAGGATGCAGTTAACATGAAAACAAAGCCCATGAAGAGAGACGTGCTCTCAGGAAGAGGGCCGTGGGTCACCAGTACGTCACTCGGGTCAGAAGGCATATCAGCGCCACTCCCAGAGGTGTCACACGGGGCCATTTTCAAACCTAAACCCACAAATTAATATAGAATAGCAAGATCCATGGTTTGATTAGATTAATAAAGTCCAGAGGAAAATCTAATTACACAATTTTCTACTAAAACAAAATCAGTGGTGTACACATACCTTACATTCATTTCATTAATTCTCCTCTAGTTTCAGTGTTTAATGATGTTAGCAAGTAATGGAGGATTTGCTCATTTTTTTTGTCTTAACATTATGTGCATAAATTCACACACAAGTCTTCATATGGAATCTGTTGTTTATTTATTTATATATTTAAAGTACATTGTTTTTGTTAGTGTTTGTTTCTTTGCAACTTTATGCAAAAATATTTTGATGGGCTTTTTTTTGTTCGGATGAGGCCCAAGTAATATGCTGTTATATTTTAAAGACCATCATCTGGAAGTGGGAATTGTTTAAAGGTTCATTTATCATTGTGGGATGGGGTAATTTTTGGACCTAATGATCTGGAATACTGAAATATATAGGGCTTGTTCAGAAAAGAATTGCTAAAATATTACAGACATAAATATATAATAAGCAAAACTGAAAATGAGCTAGCTTGGCAGAGGTTTGCTCTCTCTAAACACTTCTACTTAATAAATAATATACAAAAATAAGCTGTATTTTAAAATCAAACCTTCAGTATGAGCCTATAATAGAATTTAAATAATTAAGCTTGTCAAATAATATTTTATTGCAACTCTGGTTGATGTCAAATGTACTAATAGTGTAGTAAATAAAGATTTGGGGGGGGGGGACTTCCATTACATGTTAGCAACATTAGCTTCAAAGCTACAGTACAAAGATAAAATAGGAAACAAACAAAAAAGTACATTGAAGGCGAGTAGAAAATTGTGTAAACTTGTTTTTTTTTTTCCAAACGATTTTTTTTGTACTCTAAAAAAACCCGCACACCGTGTTTACAGCTCTTCATCTGCAGTGGAGCATGCAAAATCAAATGAACCATCACCCTGTAAATACACACACACACACACACACACACACACACACACACACACACACACCAATTCCACCTGCCTTCCCAAGTGCATCCAAAATCTACATACCAAAATCCATAAGGGCTCTGGATCAGCTGCTTATTAAAACTCAAAAAAAAAGGATCTTAATTCATGGTAAAGGGTTTGAAAATCACAAGTTTATGTAAAATATATGTCGATATGTCACTCTGTTACACTAAAATACCAAACCAGAGTCAATGAGAATGTAAAATGATAAAAATAAGATTAAATGCATATTTTAAAAATGAGGTGGGATGTCTTGAACAAGACGATTAATGCAATTCATAACAGTATAAAATAAGTTGATAAATTCATGAAGCCATAATTTAAAAGCATTTTAAAACCAGGAGCGCTTAAATGTCCTCAGTTCAGGTCGCTCTGCTGTAGCTGCATTACATTAATCTCTGTCCGGACTGCGCACGGCATTCGTACCCGATCTGGCCCCACCCCCTCTGCGTCCTCTCTTAGCTGGCGTCCTCTCTTCCTCTGTGGAGCTCGCAAGTTTCCGTTTCCCTGGGGTTCTGGGACTGTTTGTGGAGGTGCTGTTTGGCGTTTCAGGCCCCGTCCCATTTCGACGTCTCCGCTTTCCTTCTACAAGGTTATCTACAGGGAGATCATGAACCGTCAACACACATGAGCTCCGTAACTACAGAACAACATTAAGAATAATAATTCCTGTATCATCATGTCTTCCCCCACCCCAAAGAAACCACACTTTTCTTTTAAAGTAGGGAAAGAACGAAGGAATAGCTGATCTCCAATAGCTATCTAATCTTAAAGGTAATTTTTCATGGTAATGTTCATTATGGGATGTTTGCAAAAGAGAAAAATGGACGTTTTGGTTTAGACACATGAATCAAACAAAGAGAAAGTTTGAGGAAGGTCAAAGGTGATAGCGATCATAACACAGACGCGTGTCAGCGTAAATAAATGAGGAAGAGTGCATCCTACTGTGAACAGAGCTGGAGTTAGAGCTGCATGCATGTTCTAATTGAAGGTGGGAATCAGTACACAGTTATGATATGATAAAAGGATAAGGAGTGAGGAAAGGGAGGAAGCATGCCCCCACTCTAAAATAAATTCTTATGCCAGGTGAAAAACCTCAATCAGTTTGACTGAGTATTTCAGCTCTTTTGTGTGGTGTGGAAAAACTGGAATCTGCAGCTGAGAAAATGGATTAATGACTGTAGCAGACGATACAAAAAACCTGAACGTAAAATATGAAAGCTCTACCAGAGGTGGAGCTTCGTACAAGGAAGACTCCGTTAGATTTGGGATATGATTTGGATCAAATTCTGAATCGAGGAATTTTTTAAGGGTTCTTCAATGTGGTGAGATATTTAACCAATCAGATTCAAAACACACAAATTCTTAGTTGAGGACAGTGGGACACACCGAGGCTGATATCAGATGCCATGTTCTGAGGAGTGGAGGGTTCGTAAGGCCCGAGACCATACTGCTCTCTCAAGCGGTTGCCCTGCTCCATGGTTAGAATCACTGCAGTCCTGCTGTACCACGTGCTCTGGCCATCTTTCTCTATGCAGTAAAGCAACTCGGCACCTTGACGCTTATGTGCCTTCACTACGCCTGAAAAACATACCCAGAAATATGTTACAGTGTGCAAGAGTTACTGGTATGTAGTACCATCTAGTGGTGAGAATCAGCATTACAACCAACCGAAGCTTGTATGGTTCTAGACTGCTGTGGAAACATGGCAGTGCAAGATGGTGGGCTCTATGGGAGTGGACTCGCACCCATGTTTTTAAATAATTGTAGTCTTTCTTTAAACACATTCACTGATGATTTACTTAATTTGTGCTACTAGAGCCCTCAAAATATTATGCAATGTGGGGGAAAACCCATTCATTCATTCATTTTTGAAGCCGCTTAAACCTAATTATGGTCCCAGGGAGGCTGGCGCCCATCTCAGCCGACTCTGAGCGAGGGTAGTTAACACCCTGGACAGCTCGCCAGGCCATCACAGGGCCAACACGCACACAACCATTCATGTTCACATTCACACCTAAGGGAGATTTGGAACAGCCAATTAGCCTCCTGTACATGTTTTTGAACTGCGGGAGGAAACCAGATTACCAGGAGGAAACCCACGCAAGCACCAGGAAACATGCAAACTGCACACAGAAACACTCAGGCTGAGGTACATCATTTATGAACAATTTTTACCAACTCATCTGCTTCCCCTCCAGTGTCTCTTACCTGTGTTAAAGTACTCCTCCTCTGTCAACGCTGTGACCTCTGTCTCCAGAGGAATGGGATCACACAGCAGGATGTCCTTCCCCTGCGCCTCACACTCCTGATTGTCGTCGAATAGCAGCCGGAAGCGGTTCTCGCCCATGTCTCGAGTGATCGTCCCCGAGTAGAAAAATGAATTGGAGGACCACTTGGCCATCACACGCAGTCCAATGAAGCTGCTGCTGCCCCCTGCATTATTCTCAGAGGACGTGGTGCTCAGTGCGTCCAAACGGGGATTTGTTCGAGCGAGGTGCTCATCTTCTGATGAAGACACGGCCAGGCCATGAGCACCTCCTCTCTGTGCTGACCTTCCACCTCTGAGTGAGAGCAGCAGCAACAAATCAGTGAGAGAGACACAGTGATAGAGTCATAACGACGGTGGTTACACGGCCAGCTTACTACTAAGATGTTTTTGGAGACAAAGGGTTAGTCAGGATCTGAATAAGAGAGTAATCATTTCATATAGGCTCGTTTATGCCATGTCTGTGCATGTTCTCTGAAAGCTTACTAAGGATGGAACACCATCACCAGAATTTGTGGAGACAGAATAGCCAACAGTCCAAGCAAGAAGACAAACATGACAAATAATTGTTTTTAAAAGGCAAAAAGCTTTTAAGTTTTGAAAAGAAATTTTAAACATCTGGGATTTTTATTTTTTGTTTTTTAACTTGGGCACAGGAACGAACCAGATGTTAGAGAGCAGCTGGGCGAAGATTCAACAGGAGTTCCTTGTTGCCGAAACCCTTTAACTCTACACTGCCCTCTATTGGACATAACATGCATGCCAATAACAGATTCATGAACATTATGAGATGAATTTTGGCATTTTAGTTCATGGGGGGGTGGGGGTGGGGGGCTGCTGGGCTTGGTGGAGGCTTGCGCTCCTTAAGGAGCACAAATGATCCTCATGGTGTTGAGGGGGAGTTCCCATCCATATGTTTATGTACAACACCGCATTTTTATATATCAACTTCACAATGTACAGTTGACAAAAGTTAGCAAGTTATCATGAAATGACATTTTTAAAAAATATATATTTTTTGCTTAAATTCTAACAATTCATTCAATTTCTGAATCGCTTAATCTTAATTAGGGTTGCGGGGAGGCTGGCGCCCATCTCAGCCGACTCTGGGCGAGGGCAGGGTACACCCTGGATAGCTTGCCAGGCCGTTGCATGGCTGGCATTCACATACACACACGCACACACACACACACCTAAGGGAGATTTGGAACAGACAATTAGCCTACTGTGCATATGCATTTTAGACAGTGGGAGAAAACCGGAGTACCCAGATGAAAGCCACACAAGCACGGGGAGAACATGCAAACGCCACACAGAAACGGCCAGGCTGGAAATCGAACCCAGGCCTTCTTGCTGTGAGGCACCGTGCTGCCCTTCTGACAATTCACTATACAAAAATTAAACATGATAAATCCAGCACTTTGGTTTTGCTATATTTTTGGTTTTACCAGCACTTACAGTTTTGATATTCAATATCAATAAACAGGAAATTTTTAATACATCCTTGTATGCTTTTAACTGTATCAGCACCCCACCCTCCCCCTTACCCTTGTGCAAAACATCTGGATGAAAATTTTACCATTCTCATCAGATTTCAAAGATGGAATCATGTACACCAGTGGTGGCCATCAACATTGTTAATTCAGTAATAATGAAGCTGACCCCTTTATTAAAGCTAAGCATCGTTAAATGTTACCTTCATTAGTTAGTGCTGGCAAATCACAGAGCTACTGCATCATGACGACTTTATCCCAAATCACTTGGTGGGAACCCGTGGTGCAGCGGTTAGCACATTCGTCTCACAGCAAGAAGGCCTGGGCTTGATTCCCAGCCTGGGTGTTTCTGTGTAGAGTTTGCATGTTCTCCCCGTGCTTGTGTGGGCTTCCTCCGGGTACTCCGGTTTCCTCCCACTGTCCAAAACCATGCACTGTAGTGTAATTGACTGTTCCAGATCTCCCTTAGCTGTGGTCTTGCGAGTGTTAGCCCTGCAATGGCCTGGCGAGCTGTGCAGGGGGACCGCACCCTCACCCAGAGTCGGCTGAGATGGGCACCAGCCTCCCTGCAACCCTAATTAAGATTAAGCAGGTTAGAATGAATGGCTTTGTGTTACCAGCAGCATGTGGCCCACAAAAGCACACAGTCTGCACAGCCTCAGACTGGTACACTGCTGATCACAGGCTACTTTTAACAACAAACTGCCTGCTAGTCATAAATTGACTTTACTCCTATTATCCTATCAGCAGAGCTCCGAGGCAAATGGAGGTTGCTCATGTTTCCCCATTCATGGTTAGTGCAAAAACACACCAAGTTCATTTCAATGACTCAAAGAACTGAGCTGAAGTTTCGAGACATCACGGTTTTCTAAATTAAAGCAAAACATAACCCGAATTCAAAAACTGAATGAATGTTTCCTCGGGACTTTTACCTCACTTTTCAACATAGGAAAAAATGTGTATGTATTCTGTAATTATTATAT
>JAQNCB010000014.1:12139450-12149853 GCA_030068295.1 Euristhmus nudiceps
TTATAAAGAAACTTGATGCTGGTGAGAAAATGGTCAATGTGGCACGTTACTCACACAGGTTACTTATACACATACCAACAACTTACCAACAAATTCACCTAACGAACGGCTGCTCATAACGTAACTCGTTCGTAAGTTGGGGAGCGTCTGTAGACTTACATTGCTTCCTTTTTATTGGTATCTCTCATACCATCCCAGCTTTCTGTGATCAGTGGTTGTTCCTGTGGAAGACGCCAATGAGTATGTACGCATAAATAATATAAAACGGTACACCAAGTGTTAAAAACGTTTGGAAAGGGGTGTGTGATTTGACAATAAGGAAATTTAGTGTAGCATGAATTCTCTCCAAATGAATTATTTTATTTTTTATGAAGTCTATGAACATTTTAAAAAATGCCAAAATAAGATAATATTTGTAATGATCATTAAATACACTCACCTCATCTCATTTGCGGAAGTGCTTAATCCTATTAGGGTTGTAAGGAGGCTGGGGCCTATCTCAGCCGACACTGTGACACAGTGAGTGAGGAGGCTGGCGGAAGCCTGAACAGCTTGCCAGGCCATCGTAGACCCGACATACACATAACCATACACACTAAAACCTAGAGGCAATTTGGAACAGCCAATCAGCCTGATGTGTATGTTTCGGCTTGTGGGTGAAAACCTAGGGATACCGGAAGAATCCCTCACAAGCAGTGGGAGGAAATGCAAGATCCACACAGAAACGCCTGAAATACATACATGCAAACATATTTATATATACAGTGGTACCTCGAGATACGAAATTAATCCATTCCGGAGTGACTTTCGTGTCATGATTTTTTGATATAATGAATCGCGTTTTACATGTAAAACTCCTAATTCGTTCCAAGTTCTACAAAAACACCACATTAAATTTTATAATAGGGGTAAAACCAGAATGAAATAAGAGCCAACTACATTTGAATCATTCAATATCCCTAACCTAACCGTTAATACGTCTAAATGAAAATGAAGTAGATAATAGAACATAATGCAAAAAAAAAAAAAAAAAAGAATACGGAAATGTGTGAGACGATGTCTGAAAGCGGTGAGGAGAGCAAAGAAAATAAAAATGGCAGAAAATAAATGGCAGGAAACTTTAAACTCATTCACACTTAAAACACATCGGATTCTTCTCTGTTTCTTTTTTTGGCGGTTGAAAAAACCGACTTAAGGTGTATTAACGCCACCACCTGGACTGGAGAGGAAGAGCAGGATCTGAATAGGAGAGCAGGATTATGGTACTGAGCATAATGGGGAATTGTGTTCCGTTTCTTTCGTGTGCTGAATAATTTTTTGTAAAATGAATTTTTCATGCACTGAAGCTTTCCTATCTCGAGGTTCCACTGTACTCTGATTTATAAAAGGTGATGATTTCTTACAGCACATTCCGTTTATTTTATTCTAGCTATTTTATTTTGTGAACTGAGGATTGTATTGAAAATGGATGAAGTATTTCTTTGTTTCCCTAGTCCACTTGAATTGTTCTTCACAGCATATTTGCATGTGCTGATTATATCTATCTGTGCCAAACCCTTTAACTATTTTTTATTATTTTTTTTAGAAATGCTTTGTGTTAATCACTGCTCAGTTTTCTCATAATAGCACCCTCAGGTTACAATTTACAAAAGAATTTTAGAGGACCATCTACATCTCATTACATCCCCTGGGATTGGAGGCAGAGGCTGGAAAGGCCACCATGGGCTCAGCTGCATGTGCTGCTGTTCAGTTAATTACATTTACTCAGCACTTTGACAAAACCTAACGACTGTCACTACTGCTCACTGAAACCCTCTCTCTCATGACAATGCCAATGTTACTGACTAATGTCTTGGTGATCTTTTTGCTGACCCATAGGAGTCATAATGAGCTGATATGGGAGTGGGGTGATGGTAATAATATCGGCAGAAAGGCTGGGCAAAGAAAGAATTAATAACCTGTACAGCTCACAAATACATATGCAAATACGTATACATATTGGAATATTAGGCATGTTTGCAATGCTAAGATGTTCGTGAACTGTGGTGTTTTATTACAAAGGAAAATGAATTTTAGCCACACATTTGGCCCCAAGCTATAAAGGCATTACTGTAAAATACAGCACATGATTAAGTACATGTTTACTACATGTTATGCTGTAGGAGCAATACATTGTTTTATGTGTATTGGTGGGAGAGTAACTCTAAATGTTCTTAATGTTAAGTGCCCGAGAACGTGTCATAACAAAAACGTGGAGGTGTAAATAAAGTGTAGTTGGGTGACAAGATGCAGATCTGTGAACATCTCATCTTGCTTAGAATTAGCATTTACACCAAAGACAAAATCTCTGACTGAGACACTAGGCATCATGTGGCCATGGAGCTGTAACCCGTGTAAGGGCGTGTGCCTGTGCTTTAAGAGATCATCAATAATTCAGAGCAGGTTATTGATTCCAGTCCTTTATATCTCTTCTACTTTCGCATGAACTCAGAGCATCTGCACAAGGCTGTGGCATCACCAGACGGCCATTGATCATCCACCACCCCACACCACACACACACACACACACACACACACACACACACACACACACAGAAACCTGAGATCATTCGGATCACAGTGCTTGCACACCGGAGAGTCTGCTCTATGCAGCAGAAAACAGTGTCTCACCGGTTGTCAAGGGCAAGCGTGTCTGATCCAACACTGATGGAGAAAATGAAAAAAAAAATCTATTTTATGTGTATGAAACTGAAAAATGTTCAAATGTAAAGTAATAAATAATAAAGATGAAGTGCAAATATTTCAGACTAATGTCAAGTGCAGGCCTGGGTCTAGAGAGGGATGATGATGTAGTCGACACTTGTCAGCACGTGGATACGGCATGCCTGACAGCCTGGGTGTGGCAGTGAGACTGCTGTTCAAACACTTGTCAGGGCTTTGGCTGGGACTCTATTTATAATCCTGCAATAATACCATTTTTGATGAGATCTAACACATGCAAGTGCTTGAGAAAATCCCACCAGATATTCTGTGGTGTATTCTTATCCGTGCTAAAGTTGAATCGTTTTGTGCACAGGCTAATTTAAAGGTATGATCCTTGATTCTGATGCTATATGAGGGTTGTGAAGAGTTTAGAAAAGAATGACCACATTGCTGAAAACCTGGAATTTTCCCCAGCACAATACATTACTGGTAGTTATCATAAATCTGATCTTATGGTCCTTTGGTCTGTCTGCTAAAGAAATGCAGTTGAGGAAAGAATGCTGATGGAGTCTGGTTACGTGGGATAGATTGAGACAGACCCACCCTGCAGCTGCTGCACTCGTCATTAAAATAACTGCACTGCCCTTCTTACCCTTCCTTTGGCAATACAGTTGCAGAAAATAATGACCCGCTTGGTGGACAACATCCCATAATCTCAATAAGGATGAATAGCAAACAGTGAGTCATGGCTCTCAGTGTAGTCATGGATAAATTTTTGCTCTGTCTTAGTGAATATACTTTAGGATATTGATAATAAAGTATTGATTAGTAGAGGAGAATGTGTTCATTTCCAGGCCCTCCATGTTCCCCCACTGACTTAAGTCAATCGATAAAAGGCATGAGATTTCGCCAACGGGGCTCTAGGATACGATTACAGATTAATTAAACTAAAAAGAAGAAAGAGCAGACAAAGAGGATGAAAGAGATGGAGCCCAATGGAGCCTCTTTCCAATGTGGTGTGTTTTTTCACAGAAGTATGGTTGTGTCACAACTCCCTGGTCTGCATGACAATAAAGAAACTCACTGCTCCCCTCTTCTAGGTCAATCTCTTTCATCTTAATGACCATAAAGTGGGATTTTCAAAGGCACATCACACAGTCAAGGCTCCAAAAATTGTCAAAGATTCAGCCACAGTAAAATTAACTTTGAAATTTTTTACATTTTTAATTTTATTTCTGACATAGTAAAAACACAGCAGCCTTGAGAAATAAGATTTTTTGAAGAAAAAAAAAAGGAAAAGGAAAGTTCAGAGAGCATGAGGAATCATTTTCACATAAGTATTGGCACCCAATAGTCCTGACTTGAACCCTATTGAAAGTGTTCGGGATGTGCTGGAGAAGACTTTATGGGGTGGTTAAATTTTTTCCTTATCAATACAAAACAAAGTCTGTATTTTCATTTTTATCTATCTATCTATCTATCTATCTATCTCTCTCTCTCTCTCTCTCTATCTATCTATCTATCTATATATAAATAAATGTATATATATATATATATATATATATATATATATATATACAAACATTAGGATAGAAATTTAAAGTGCTAGTGTTTCTGAACAAGGGTAGGGTTTCAGTCGTCATTCAGAGGTACCCAGTGACTGTTCGAACATCTCGGGGGAGTTTATTCCACCACCTTGGTACTTGGTGCCAGATCAGAGAAGAGTTTAGATGTATGTTTTCCTTGTTCCTTGATAGAAGGAGGTACCAGCCTAGCAGTGCTGGCGATCTTCTTAAGGGTGCACTATATCTACATTTCAAGATGAAAAATTCTTATAAAAGGTATGGAAGTTTAACATAATTGAATTTGGAATTATCCATTGATGTAATTATATGACTGACTGGAAACATGCCTTGAGCATTAATATATGATAAAAATTAACTGGAGTTCATTCATTCATTTTCATTCATTCATTCATTCATTCATTTTCCAAACCGCTTATTCCCAACTCGGGTCGCGGGGAGGCTAGCGCCCATCCCAGCCGACTCCGGGCGAGGGCAGAGCACACCCCGGACAGCTCGCCAGGCCATTGCAGGGCAGAAACACGCTGACGGCTATGCAGCCTACTCTTGACGAACATCAGCAATGGTTCTTTTATATGCCTCACACCACAGACAGTAAGAGACATGATTGGCCTTTGATAACCCAGTTAGCTGCATGAGGGTAACTGGAGTTGTGTTCACCCAAAATCATCTGTCAAAGGATTGTCTAAATATTCCATGAATGTCCAAAATACATGTGTGCAGCTGTTAAATAGCCTTTGGGCTTGCAATTGAGAAGTTTAAAGTTTTTTAGTTTAATATGGAGGTCTGCCAAAGGATTGCAACATACCTCTTTAGATACAATCTTGGGATGAATAGTATTCCAAGATTGAGATCGCATTACAAACGCAGAACAAACTTAATGTACGAACCAACTTCATGTCTGCTATCCTTGGTTAACCAAATTTCTATCGATTTGAATGATTATATCTTGTTTGATAACACCATGGATGGCACAGCAGGGTGGTGGTTAGCATGTCTACTCCTCATAGCAAGAAGGTCCAGGGTTCGATTCCTGGACTCAGGCATTTCTATGTGCAGTTGTTGGCAGTTTTACCCCTGTCTGTGTGGGTTTCCTCGGGGTACTCCAGTTTCTTCCCACAGTCCTAAGATGTGTACAGTAGGTTGGTGTTCCAAACTGTCCCAGAGGTGCCCTCACCCCTTTTTTTTCCAAACATCCATGACACTGACCCTTTAAATAAATTTATGTCATGTTTGGGTCCTGGGTATGACTTTAAACTGCATCCGCCCATAGTAGAGAGGTGGCACCTTACCCCAGAAAGGGCATTCTGACAAAGGATACATCCCTCCTGGTAGACCTGGTCCTCCTACTATGTGTGGCATTGTTTGTGATGCCATATCATGCTTACTATCAAATCAATTGCCTGAGGACTCTGCTAAATCTGGGACACTTCGTAAATGATGATGATGATGATTATTATTATTATTATTATTATTAATAATAATAATAATAAACCTAATTCCAAAATGTCCCACATTAGCTAATTCAGTCTTTATTTATACAATCTGTTCTGACTCTAAAGCCCCGCCCACAGTCAGGTTTCAAAATGGTACACTCCACATCGAGGTATGTTAGAATGACTCTGCACCCGGAAATATTTATTGCTATACGTTCCCTGTTCGCACTGAGATTTAAGAGTAACGTGTAACACTGTCGCCATAAAGCCGCTGATTGCGAACAAAACAGCCTGTGTGTTTCCGCGCGCTTCAGCCCCGCCCACTTCTGTCTCGTGCACGCTCGTGGGTCCGTGAGCGCGCTCAGCTCGACACACATACACACACGCACGCGCGCTACTCCGTATCATCAGCGGTGAGTCTGTTTGTGATTATTTTAGTATTTAAAATTAACCGAAATCCTTTTTTAACATGCTAAGGTTACTTATTTAGCTAGGTTGGGAAATACTCCAGAGTCACACCTGTTCTTAGCAGACTGGTTCGATTTTAATCACTGCTTGCTTGCCTTATTTATAAATTTATTTATTTATTTTTATATTTATTTATTTATATACATCCATTTTTATTTATCTATTTATTCGTTCGTTCGTTTATTTTTAAAGAGAATATTAATTTTAGCTGTTTTTTAATAAAGCTCATTGAGTCTCGTGTGGAGACCGTGACCCTGTCTGGAATGTCAATCAGTTGCTATAGTGACAGCGCGTGATGTTAGACTGGCAGATTTTAATGGGAAGGATGAAATGTTTGTGGTGCTTGTTATATTACTGAGCCTTACATTTAAACAGAGTGCTAAATGATTGTCTTGTAGGATGGGAATATTATTTGGCGTGAATAGTTGTTGTAAACAATAGATTTGTTCCTGATCTCCTTGAAGCAGTTGAAGGTTGCTGAATCACAGCAGCTTCCTGTCTACCTGTTCATACAGGAAAAGGCTTCTGTAGTAAAAAGCTGGTGTTTATGTTGTGCTTTGCTTAGCTGACCTACTTACTTACTTAACAGGGATTGTCTTCTCATTTGGATGATATGTATAACAGTCCGTATCTTGGGCGTGCACAGAGCATTACATTTATATCTATATATATATATATAGATATAGATATAAAACTCTGGATGTTAGACAGTAATGACCTGTCATTACTGTCTGTCATGTATTATGTCTTGACAGAGAACAGCTATTTGATTGTTTTTATTTTATTTTATTTTTGTTATTATATGTGATGCAGTTGGTAACACTGTTGCTTCACAGCGGGCAGTTCCTGGGTTCGAACCTGCTGGTTAAATGGGGTCTTTCGGTGTAGAGTTTGCATGTTCTCCTGGTGCCTGAGTTTTGGGGTTTAGTCCGCCAGTTTCTTTCCACAGTCCAAAGATGTGCGGATTTGTTCAACTGACTATTGTAAATCACCCAGAGTTGTGAATGTGAGTTTAATGTCACTGGGGCTTGGCTCCAGCTCACCCATAACCTGCAATGGATAAGAGATGTAAAAAATATTGATTCATTCATTTTCTGAACTGCTAAATCCTAATTAGGGTCACGGGAAAGCTGGCGCCTGTATCAGCCTCCTCTGGGCGAGGGCAGAGTACACCCTGGACAGCTCGATAGGCCATTTCAGGTCAGAAACACGCTGACGGCTATGCAGCTACTCTTGACGAAAGTCAGCAATGGTTCTTTTACATGCCTCTCATCGCAGACAGTGAGAGACATCGCCGGCCTTTGATAACCCAATTAGCTGCACTGGGGGGATGTAAAAAATAAAAAACATTAAAATAAATAAAAATTTAATGAATGAATGAATGAATAAATGCTGCATATTCTGCTTAAGTTCGGCTGGGTAAGATACACTGGGAAGAACACAGACTGCTGAACTGTGTCATAATCATGCATGAACACTCGTAATTTAACAGGCTTTACATCTCTGTGTGTGAGTTTAAAGCAAAGTGGGAGTGTCTGTCAGACAGTGTGACGATGAAAAATAGCCCAAGGGTAGCTGTGTCATGTGCTGCTTAGGGTCTCTTGCACCTAAGGTCATTTTCTCTCTGTAGTTTATTGGGTTTTAGCATCCCATTGGCTGAACACCAGTCAACAGTCGGTATTTGTTCATTGTATCGCTTACCAATATTGGCCATTAAATCAATTACTGCACTGTCCTAAAAATAAAAATGACTCAAAGCATTCACAATCCTCTGTCCTTTCTTATAAAGGTAAATCACTATCTAGCAAGCTGTACCTTCAAAAACGGACCTTCCAGCTGAAATAATCTGTTTACTGTGATTTTTGAGATCCAGAAGATGGCCTTGAATATTGAGAAGAATTTAGATTTTATTGATGTGATTAAAATGGCTTAAAGAGGATGAAAAGGAGATAATTGCACTGCATACCAAATCATGAGGTGTAGATTACCTGCGATACACGCTTTGTCTCCTTGTTTTTCTCTTCCTCTTTCATCCCCCCCCCCCCCATAACTCTACTAATGGAAGGGTTGTAGTGATGGACAGGAAGCAGATGAATTGATGGGCCTTGTCATAACGTGATATCAGGCATTAAGAGGGATTGTTTTGTTTGATGCAGCTTAAGTCTGTTCTATAGAGACACTTTCCATGTGCCATCAAAGCAAACTCACATTTCAGAAAAACTTAATAGAAATGTCATACAGAGTGGAGCTAACATTATAGTAGCCAAGGCAAACTACTCTTTATTCTAATAACGAACAAGGTCTTTCAAACATAGAAGAAATGCCTCTTTAAGATTGTAGCAAACTTGTTTTCTGCATAAATTTTTGTAATTTTTTTTTTTTTAAAGTAAAATCTTATACAGTATTCTACATTTATCTTGATCAAAGTCACACAAATAATTTAAGTCAGATTATTCTTTAAAACAGCTTACTTTTTATTCATATACTGATACTCACTGTTGCATCAGAATAGGTTATAAATCATGATGCAGCAATGGCACACTCTTATTGGTTCACTATCAATGTATTAATCTCACTAATAGTATCTGAGGCAGGCAAGCGGAGGTGCGGCTGGGGCTGGTACTCGTCAGGTTTGAAGGGAGTCTTTCCCGCTTGCCTCACCTGCTTTTGATGGTTTCTTCCCTGCTCACCAACATGAGTTGAAGCTGAAGACTGGAGTCCTGTTCAGTGAAACTGCCTGATAAAGACGCTTTTGGTGGGGAAAATAAAAAGAATTACAAAATTTCATTCCAAACTTTGATGATGATGATGATGATGATGACGATGATGATCATTCTAAATTTTGTTGCTTTTGTGGGATAACTGTTGAATGAATGGAAGATCCAGCCATGTAGGGTTAGTTAAAAAACAAACAAACAAAAAAATCTGGTTTTAGTGTGCTTATTTGTGCTGTTGTTCCCCTGCAGTATGTATTACAACAGCCCTGCACCTCAGGGTCAGTGGATGTCACTGAATTGAATGTTCCCTTTGATGTTCCTTCTTAGGTATGGTATCAGCAAAATCCTCCTCGCCTTCAGTGAGTAATTATTAATAATCCACCCCGCAAATGCCATATGATAAAAACAATTTAATAGTAAGCATCGAAAACCTTATTTTAGTTAGCTTTTCTTCTGGTTTTTTGTGTAGTATATACTGAAGGAAGGGCAGTGGTGGCCTGGTGGTAAGATGCTGGATTACCAGTCCCAGGGTTGGGGGTTCAAGCCCCACTGTCAATGGTTGTTACTGCATTCCTCCTCAGTGCAGTTAACTGGGTTATCAAAGGCCGGCCATGTCTCTCACTGTCTGTGGTGAGAGGGATGTAAAAGAAACATTGCTGACTTTCTCAAAGAGTAGCTGCATAGCCGTCAGCATGTTTCTGCCCTGAAATGGCCTATCGAGCTGTCCAGGGTGTACTCTGCCCTCGTCCAGAGTAGGCTGATACAGGCACCAGCTTTCCCGTGACCCTAATTAGGATTAAGCAGTTCAGAAAATGAATGAATCAATATTTTTTCCTGGCGAAATGTCCAGGGTGTACTCTGCCCTTACCCAGAGTCGGCTGAAATGGGCGCCAGCCTCCCCGTGACCCTAATTAGGATTAAGCGGTTCAGAAAATGAATGAATGAATGGATATACTGAAGGATTTAATTATTTTTAAAATTTAGAATAGTGTGCATAAAATATTCATTTCTTTCCTGGGAAAATTAGTAAATATGCCTGTGTATAGAGTTAATAATTCTCCATTGTGTCGTACTATTCTATGTTACACTATATTGTACTATCATATCCTATACTATCCTATACCAACCTATACTATACTATGTAACATTTTACTCAATGATCGCAAGTCAAATATGATCTCATAGCCCTGCAGGGCATAGTTGTCATATTTAACAAGAGGGAATGGAATGACTGTTTTATTCCATCCACTTATTGTTGATAAATTTTTTTTGCCTTTTATCTTTTTCTTGATAAATAATGAATGTATATAAACAATGCTTTTCATTTTGTTGTTTTTATATGTATGTATGTGTATATATATATATATACCCCCCGTATTTTCCGCACTATAAGGCGCCAATTTTCTCAAAAGCCGACGATGCGCCTTATAATCAGGTGTGCCTTATATATGGATCAATATTGATTAATCATGGCTACCGTAGTCAGGGTGTTAAGG
>JAQNCB010000014.1:12152806-12164006 GCA_030068295.1 Euristhmus nudiceps
TATATATATAATATTTTGTCATAGTCGATGTTAGCGGTGAACATTGCCTGTCTATTAAAATATATATCCAGGAACACTCATGTGTGCTTCTTTTACTTTTTAAAGCATTTTGCCAAACTTTAACATATCCTCCTTCTATTTTTCTCTCCATTTGCAGGACAAAGAATTCTCCAATATGAGAGTGATGTCCTTCATACAGTCGTATTAGTGAATCCATCTGTGGAAAATATTGCTATAGAGGTAATGGGCCCTTATATAAAAACATTAACGAGCTGATTTTTCACCTCTGCTACATAATATTTTCCTCTCAAACAGATCAGAACACTCCTCTGTGACTCAGCAAAACACAAGTTACTGGTCCTGAGTGGTCAGAGCACTGAACAGGGTGGTGACATCATCCTGACAGGTGGAGTGTTTGACTCAAAGAATTTCTCCGATATCATCACGAGTCCAAGAGTAAGCATTTATTGTGCTGCTGGAAACTGTTAATTCAGTAACGATTATCAAATTATAATGAATTCTGCTTTTGTGGCTTCACTTCTTTCAGATTAAGAACTTCCTGAGCCAGTCAGGTCCAGGTGAGCGGGCGTGTCTGACTGTGGGTTGTGAAGCAGAGGGGGCCTGGAGCGCCCTTGGGCTCAAGGAGGAGCAGAACTTTCTGGACTTCAGATTTAACTCTGACCCTGTGCTGCCTGAGATGGAAGGTGTTACTGAGTTTACAGATTACGTCTCTGAGACTGTGGATGTTGCTCCCCCATTTGAGCTCCTGGAGCCACCCAGTTCAGGGGGTTTTTTGAAGTTGTCCAAGCCATGCTGCTACATCTTCCCTGGAGGCAGAGGAGACTCAGCCCTGTTCGCAGTCAATGGCTTTAACATTTTGATTGACGGTGGTTCAGACCAAAAGTCTTGCTTCTGGAAACTGGTCCGACATTTGGATCGGATCGATTCTGTTCTTCTTACTCACATTGGAGCTGATAACCTCCCTGGAATAAATGGACTATTGAGAAGAAAAATTGCTGAGCAAGAAGAGGACCATTCTCAGGGTTCAAATGCCTATGGAGAATGGATGAAAAACTTGATTTCACCTGAACTTGGTGTGGTTTTCTTCAATGTTCCAGAAAAGCTAAAGACGTTAGAATCAACTCTGAAAGTCAAAAGGAGCATTGAAGAGGCCTCTCTTACATTGCAGTACCTCAACAAACTGGGTATCAAACCCGAGCCCCTGCATCGAATTGTTAGCAACACAATCGAGCCCGTCACCCTTTTTCACAAACTGGGTGTTGGTAGGCTAGATATGTACATTCTAAACCCAGTCAAGGACAGTAAAGAAATGCAATTTTTCATGCAGAAATGGGCAGGTAACAGTAAGGCTAAGACTGGTATCACTCTGGCCAATGGAAAAGAGGGAGAAATTTCTGTTCCTTACCTTACATCCGTAACAGCCCTTGTTGTTTGGGTTCCAGCCAGCACTACTGAAAAGATAGTGAGGGTATTGTTTCCTGGAAATGCTCCACAGAACAAAATTTTTGAGGGACTGGAAAAGCTAAGGCATCTTGATTTCCTGCGTTATCCAGTTGCTACTCAAAAAGACATATCATCTGGAGGGCCCCCTTCCCTGAATAAACAAACAAAACTTAAGCCAAGGACTGATAGCAAGGAAAGCCTCAAATCTTCACCAAAAATACCTGCCACTACTAAAGCAAGTAAGAAACAAGCAAATGAGGACATTGAATCAAAAAGTGATTCAGTAAAAGAGACTAAAGTGGAAAAGAAGGCGAATAAACTGCACGAGAGTGTTAAACCTCCTAAAACAGTGAAAACCGGCATAGATACCACTGAGACAGCAAAGCAAGAGAAAAAGAAGTTGTTAAGAGAGAAATCTCCTAAGAAACAGAACAAGACCTCTAAAATGGAGGAAAAGAAGGACAAAGAAAAGAAACAGGTAAAGAAGGAGAAGAAAGAAATAAAAAAGCAGGACTCTGTTAAGAAAGATGACAATAAGGAATCTAAAATGAAGGAGGAGAAGAAGGCAGATTCAAGTAAGCCAGAATTAAGAAAGATCACCAAACCTGACTTAAAACCCTTCACTCCTGAGGTCAAGAAGACCCTTAGCAAAGCAAAGGTTCAAACCAAACCTAAAACTGAAAAAACTAAAGCAATCAAGGAACGAGAAAACAGACCTGCTGCACAAAAGGCTTCAAAGGAGATACAGGAAAATGACCGATCCCTGGTCTCCTCCCCTGAAGATCTTACCAAGGATTTTGAAGCACTGAGACAAGAGGAACTTTCTGAGCTTGCAGCGAACACAGTGCTTTCAAATCTTGAAACTACATTTGTTCCTGATACAAAAGTTACACATATTGTGTCTCCTGATGAAGGAATACCCACTACTGACAACGAGACTGAATCCCCTCATGAGGAAAAACATGTATATGGAGAAAAGACAAATACATCTCTAACAAAAGCAGGAGACAGATTTGAGGATGAAGGTGCCGCCACAGAAGATGACTATGAAGAAGAAAACACTGAGACAAAAATTTCAGATCTCACAGGCAAGGCAGATGATAAAAAATGCCTGGACGTAAAGAAGAAGGAAGATCTTGAAAAGAAACATAAGAAGAGTGACAGCGAGGAGGAAGAGGATGTTATTGAAAAAGCTGAGCTGGAGGAAGCGGAAGATATAGTTCATGAGGAAGAGTTGAAATATAAAACAGAAGACGTGAAAAAAGAGCATATTAGTAAAGACTGGGGCACCAAACAAATTGACACTAAAACTCTTAAAGCTGCTGGTGCCACTGAACACATCTCCTTCATCCAAGATGAAACCATCCCTGGATATTCAGAGACGGAACAGACCCTTTCTGATGAGGAGGTCCATGAAGAGGCAGAGGACAGAGACATCCCTCATTTGCGCTATGATGACGTCTCCGTCCCTGATCAACCTGACTCTTTCTTCCATGGCATGAAAGACATAAAACCCCCAACCATATCTGTTGCACCCGACTTAACAGCAAAGATAAGCAGTGTTGGCCAAGAGCCACCTTTATCTACATATCCTACGAATATCATTGCAGCACCATTGGCTGAAGAAGAACATATATCGTCAGCCACTTCTATTACAGAGTATGATAAATTATCCTCTTTTGCAGCATCAGTTACTGAAGATCAATCTATTGCATCTGTGACGGCACCACCGACTGAAGAACTAGGAAAAAGTTCTTTACTTCTGGACAATGCAAACAGTATGCACTCATCGGGTCGTACAGAAGGAAAAGAATACGTCCATTCAGCTGGCACAATCTCTCCTACATCATCTTTAGAAGAAGACAAATGCTTCAAGTCACCTCCACCAGAAGACAACCAGTCAACTGCACCAGAGGTGGAAACTTCTGCAAAACCAACCACTCAACCACATGAAGATGACGACGAAGAAGAAGAAGAGGAAGATGACCAGACACCCAATATTGACATTCCTCTTGGAAAACTTCATGAGGGTTACGCGTCTGCCGCGGTGCAGGAAAAGCTTGATAAATGCCCCTCCTCAATTTTACCTCCTTCCTCATCTGGAACACTTTCTGTCTTGCAAGGAAGGGATGAAGAGGTCCTTTCTCCGGATGAGCCCAAAACAGATGGTGCTGGGAAAACACTATCTACTGCACTGTGTATTTCCAGCACACCAGAGGCAAGTGGTGCTTCAGAACCATCAGAGAGATGTTTAAGTCCAGATGATAGCACCATGAGAATGGCCTCACCTACACAGTCAGGCCCAACCAGCATTGGCTATTCGCCTACTGAGGAAAAGACACCAAAGTCTTTATTTATAGAGAAAGAGGAGAGAACAGACAAGGACACATATGATATTCAGATGGTATCTAAATCTGAAACAGTTTTAGGTATTGATGCAAAAAAGACAATTAAAATAACGGATGAAGGAGACCAATTGAAAGGTGGTTTATCTAGTACAAGGGCAACATTTGACGATTCAGGTGAAGATGAAGGTGATGTTGATGAAGAGGAAGAAGAGGAAGCAGTAAGAGAAGAAGAATATCCCGGGAAGGGAGACCTGAAGACCTGCGTTAAAACAAAATACAAAGAAGAGAGGGAAAGCACATTCCTTGATGAAGATGACACTTGTGAACCACAGGCTTTAAAAGAGGTGAAGCTAATTAAAAATGAGAAAGAGGACGCGGATAAGAATGATAAACCACAAGATATGACCTATTTCGAGAAAGAACACAAGTCCCAGATGCTGAGCTCTGAAGAGGAGGAAGAGAGCGAAGATGAAGAATGCACTTACTCAAGCATAAAGGGACCTCTGGATAAGTTTGGTTCAGTATCTGAAACCTACAGCAAGAAAGACGTGTCATTCTCAGAGAATGATGACACTATAGTGACCTCCAAAAATGGTGATAAAAACGTACACTTCAACTTGTACTCCTTCCCTCAGTCTGAAAAAAGTGGTAAAGAAGGGCATATGAGAGAAATAAGGCAGGACACACCGTATGTAGGGAAGAGTTTTACATATTCTGATATATACGACAGTAAATCAAGTTCAGTGGATTCATACTCCCCTAATTTACCAAAAGATTCGACTGATAAGGCTGAATACCCGAAGGACACGGAGAAAAAAGACTCCATGTATACCCTCATGGAAACAACAAAGATGTCCGATTTTGAGGAATCTCATCCAAAGGATGTGTCGTCATCATACAGCGAAACCAAAACGTGTGTGGAATCCAAAGTTGGACATGTTTTCGCTGAAAAATCTGCAGATGTATTACCTGATGTTAAAGCAGAGCCAAAGAAACCGTCATATTCATTCTCTCCAGAAGGAGACCTATTTTCTATTCAGGTTGATAAGTCTACTGCTAGTGGAAAGACAGAAGTATGTGCTACCCCAGCAATTGATGATCAAGATGATGTTGCCACTTCTGGCTATTTGGCAGCAAAAATCAGCACTCCTTCACCAGAGCAGACTTTCAGTGAAGTGACACGAACGAGTGCGCTAGACATGAAAATGTTAGCACATGGAGAAGATGATGATGATGATGACGAAGAAGAAACTGATGAAGAAGACGACGACGATGATGATGTTTACAGGAGACATGTCAGTGAGGCTGGTATGGAAAAGGATGCTAAATACGAACCATCAAAAGAATTGAGCCCGTTATATGGCGATGCGAGCACAGTACCGCCTGAATTCAAGGATGAAAAGAAGGACACCTCACAGGACTATAGTTTTGGCTCTGGCCAAATCCCTCCACCATTTGAACCAACAAAGAGTAAAAAAAATATTGAGGAAACGTTTGAACTGAGTAAAAAGGAAACATCATCACCATTCTCTGAGAGTCATATGATGGAATATTCTGGATTTGAATATTCTCAAGGGGAGGTGAAAACATCTGTCCCATCCAGTCAATTAGCTGCAAAAGATGATAGCTATGGTCAGTCTTTCTTACCTTTCTCCACAAAACCAAGTGAAGATAAATACTCTCATGACGACAAAGACCTTGAGTTTGAAAAGCTAAAGACACCAGATATTCTAGCAAAAAAACCTGGAGACTCTGTCTCACCAGGCTTCAGTTATACAACCACATCAGCCACAGCATACTCCTCTTCTTCCTCCTACAGTCACTCCTCTTCTGCCTCTGCCTCTCTCTCTACTAGTCGCCAGTTTGGAGATGAGCTAGAAACTCCTGCCAGTGTTGGATATGAGTATCCACCCTTTAAAGATGAGCATTCACCTGTAATAGATTCACCATTGTCTAGTTCTGGTGCGCTGGTTAAGGATGAGTATTTGGAGGTGTCCGAGAAAATTACACCTGCCTCCACCACAGCTGAGCCTGCATCTGGCTTAGCAAGATTTTCACCACTATCACCCTTTGAGGCAGCCAAGCCTTTACCCCCTCATCCAGTTACCTCTGGAGTGGATAAAACCCCCCAAGAAGAACCTCCCAGCTCTGCGAGTAGTGTATTGAACAAGGGCCCCCAGGGTGCATGCTTTTACAAGCCAGAATGGCAGGCAGAGACAGGTTTGCAGGTGGAATATGGTGCCACCGGACCTTACAAACTTCTTTCTGAGTCTGCTGAGAAAGACACTATGAAAACAGATCTGTTTGGTGCATCTTCAACACCTCATGATGATTTGTCTGGGAAGCAGTACTATGAAGACACTGAGAGTAGCGAAGAGGAGGAGGATTACATTTGCGAGTCTGAGCAGGGCAAACTGCACTACCAGAGATCTCCATTTACAGCTGAAGCAGACAAGAAAGATGATCCCTTTTCCATGACTCAAAATTTGTCTTCTGCCAGTAAGGTAGGCACATTTCCAGATGTGCTGACATACGCATCTTCAATACCACCTACCACAAAACCAGATACTGCAAATGGTCCTGCAGAGGTCATCATGGCAGCACCGGCAGCCTTTGCTGAGACTCCCAAGGCTGCATCCAGCCTATCAAAAACTGATGTGAAAATTGAGCAATTTGAAGCCTGTAAAATAAGGAACCCGTTTGAATGGGACCCGCGGCAGCAAAGAGGTGTCTACCCAGGAGACTCACCACCCCATTATCGTCATGAGGATGAGTATGAGGAAGAAGAGGAAAAGGAGCCTGAGCATCCGCCTCGTCCTCTTTCCCTTTCATCTGCTGACCAGTCTTTCCCATCCTCCTACAATAAAGAAGATCCAAGCAGGCATGATGATTATCCTTCTGATACATGTATGGGTGGCAGCTCATTCTCCTCTTCCCCGGGTTACTCTTCCTCTGAGTACAAACAGAGAAAGGGAGACACTTCCCCATCATTTATCAACCCAAGCATTTGCCACCTGTCCACTGATGAAGAAGATGAGGAACAAAGAAGCCAAGATGTAGATCAGCAGCAGCCGTCAGGCAAGAAACGATCCCAGAATCAGCCACAGCATGGTTCCTACAAAGACGACAGTGAATCACAGCGCCTCTCTGGAGCCGTGGCTGCAGGAACTGGCCTAACTGGAGAGGACACACCTCCAACCTCTGTCAGCGAATCTCTGCCCTCACAGACAGACTCTGATGTTCCACCCGGGACAGAGGAGTGTCCGTCCATCACTGCAGAAGCAAATGCAGAATCTGATGAGGATGCAGATTATCTCCCTGTGGACAAAGTGTCTGGAGCTTACGGTGGGAAGCACTTCTCATCCCGATCAGAGAAAAGTTATGATCCACTGCCCTCTCCGGTGCTGGATCCAGCCCCTTACCCACCTCGTCCTGATGTCTGCATGGTAGACCCAGATGCACTATCCAGCCTTACTGACAAACCTTTAAAGAAAGACCCAAAAACAAAGAGCCTTCGCAAATCAAGCAAGTCAAGGTCACCGGCAAGGAAAGCGGATGCCATTTGTAAGAGGTCTCCATCGAAGGATACCTCTCCACGTACCACCTCTCTGAAGAAGAAGGACTTGGAGGATGATTTGTCTAAGTCAAGTCACAACACTGGCAAGGGCCTTGTGAATGGAATTAAAACTAGTTCAGGTATGTATTTGGATATAGTATTAAACTATCCGCAGTTAAACATGTGGCAATCCTTTAATGAGGAAAGTATGAAAGAAGAACAAGAGATTTGTCCACTATTTGCATTTCAGTTAAGCCTGCCTCTATATGATTTTTAATGTTCATGCACTTGCTCTCATCAGGATCAAACGCTGCAAAATCCAGTTCTGCTGCACCCTCTGGCTCGCCAATCTTTGTGGACTTGGCCTACATTCCCAACCACTGCAGTGCTAAAAATGTCGACCAGGAATTCTTCAAACGTGTGCGCTCTACCTATTATGTAGTGAGTGGGAATGACTCCAGCAATGGAGAGCCTAGCCGTGTTGTCCTGGATGCACTACTGGAAGGAAAAGCACAGTGGGGGTCTAATCTACAGGTATGCTTCTCCTATGCATTCACAAGCCTCACTTTGTAAAGGCAAATAACAAAATACTTGTGCATTTAACACTAACATACTGACGGTTATGAGTAAAGGTTGAAAGTTGGGCTTTTTACACCTGAGCCTACTGGCTCATCCGGCCGGAGCTTATCCCCGGTTTCTATAACGTGAAGCAAATATGAGTTCAACTCCTGGATGGGACGCCGGTCCATCGCAAGTTACCTTCCCAGTATTTTTACTGGTACCCATTTATACTGCTGGGTGGACAGAGGCACACTTGTGGTTAATACCTTGCCCAGGGGTCCGAGCACGGTGGGGGTCTAATGGGGATTCAAATCCACGACTTCTTAATCATGATCCCAGCACCCTGACCACCACACCACCGGCCGTACAGTGATGAACAGATGATAAAAATATATTTTTTAAATGGCTACATGGGCATTTAATATGTTGTTTAATATGCATATTTTAGTCTGATGTGAGAAAACATGCCCGCCAAATAATGCTACTTCCTCTTCACTGTTGGAGTGTAATAAATTATTCAGGAATAAATCAACTTCAGCAAGCTTACAGTGCTAAAATATGTACTTCTACTGTGCTTTAGGTGACACTGATCCCCACCCATGATACAGAAGTGATGAGAGAGTGGTATCAACAGACCCACGAGAAGCAACAGGAGTTGAATATCATGGTGCTGGCTAGCAGCAGCACAGTTGTGATGCAGGATGAGTCATTCCCTGCTTGTAAGATTGAGTTCTAAGTCTGGTATGGCTCCCAGGTTCACACTTTTACACTCAAACGATCGTTTATCGCCTTATTTGTCACTTCTTCTGTGTAACAAAAATTCCTTTGATAACATTGTCAATGGTCACTCAATCGTCCCTATCTCTCC
Source organism: Euristhmus nudiceps (assembly GCA_030068295.1). Taxonomy (NCBI): domain Eukaryota; kingdom Metazoa; phylum Chordata; class Actinopteri; order Siluriformes; family Plotosidae; genus Euristhmus; species Euristhmus nudiceps. Next base: position 12,161,604 of record JAQNCB010000014.1, read on the forward strand.
AAAAACAATGATGGCCCTTACAACATTCCCTAACCTGACCGAGAATGGTATTATCCAGAAAATCTCTTCAAGGATGTGCCTTTAACGTTGGGGTTTTCAGTTTACACTCTCTTTACTGAAGCAAGAAATACATATTTTCCTTTGTGTTGGTCAATTGTTTAAATTATTATTTAATTATTATTGTTGTTGTTGTTATTATTTTTTTTTTTACAATTTCCATTTTGAATTTGTATTGCTGGATGATGCCGTTACAATAAGGTTAAAACCAAACCTCCATCAATTGTATTTATTAAGGCATAGAAGTGTCATTTAAAGCTCATCTGAAGTTCACCCATTGTTATAATACTGTTAATTTAGTTTTCTTATATAATTTATAATTTATTAATGTACGTATTTTTCTTCTGCACGCAGCTTCTGATCTATAGTACATTTTATGCTCATACACACATATGTACCACAAAGGAAATAATGTATTAATCAAGTAATCTCTTTTTCCGAAGCTAATTACATGCTGGCGTCCTTACAGTTTGCAGAATACTCGCATCTACATCAAGTTTATTCTGTTGCCTTGTTCAGTAATTGTTTGTTCATTAATAGCACCACAATGCATCCGCAAATTACAGTGTAAAGACCATTAAAATGTAAACATGTTTAATGTGTCTGCCTGTATACCTTTAATCAGACTGAAAGGACACATCTCCCAAACCATGCTGGATTTCTGTAATAAGATACAAGACTGAGATGATGTTTTTACTCTGTCTCACTGTGAAGTAAAAGTTGAATTAGGATAGGATAGGATGGGATGGGATGCAGCAAGGCAATGTTTAATGAGAAATATTAATTTGTGCTCTATGCAGTGTCTGCTGTCAAAGTTGGCCATGATTTATAATTTCTATTTCTTGATATGACAAAAAGAGAGAGACCTGAAATTGTTACATTCCCCAACTGCAGATTAATCCCATAAAACCTATCAGCACTTTATACTGATTTTATTTTATTCTCACTTAATTTACTTGTTTGTAAATATAGAAAAACTGAGAGCGTTGGGAAAAGAATGATTCTCAAGCCAAAGGAATTAGCAATAGAAAAAGAATATGATGTTGCATTTTAGGAGCATTGTAGTCGACGGTATGCTGCAGAAGGGTGTGGATGGTATAAACTTGGATGAGGTTACATATTTGGTGCACAAATGTGGGTGGAATTAATCACCGTGAATAACTGGCATCTTTTCCCAGGACCTAATACAGGTTCCGGATTGTGTTTAATTTGAGATGTTAATAAGCACACTGTGGTCTCCAATAGGGATTAAGCTTTTATTTATTTATTTATTTTTGCTATTAGAAAATTTATTTGGTTTCAGATGTCATTTTTATCAGGCCTAAATATTTTAACCTTATAAAATATTTCCCTGTTATAATATTTAAAAAATTCATTTTGCCTTGAAAACAGAATATTTAGGCTTTTAGAGAAGTGTTTGAAGTGAAGGTTAAAAAAAAGCTACAAGTTGAGGGGAAATATTGAAGATTTTCGATGTGAGGTAAAATTAACAACAACAAAATGACAGATTTTAAAATGTTTGTATGTGTAGTAATAACTGTCACAGTAGAAATGAAAACATGGATGATGAATATGTTTTGAAGATACAGTTTATGTTAAAGGTTTGTCTAAAGCAGTGAAAATAAGAGATTCACTTTACCAAAATATTTTATTTACACCTTTTCAAATTTTTAGAAATTAAAAAAAGGTAAAATTAAACTGTCTGTCTATGAAGTGAAGTGTCATGAACACTTGTTAGTTGTCACTAATCAGTCAGCGTGGGTCATTTGGACAAAGTCATTCTGCATTTTTTTTTTTAGAGATTAGATAAATTATTGGTTTGTTTCTGGATAGTACAGGAGTGTGGCAAGCTGTTTGCGAAAAATATATTTGGATTGTAATGTTAATGTTTACATCAAATTGTGACTTTTTAGCTGCTGGTTATTTCTAAGTGATAAGAGTGTCGACATGGAATTAAACCAACTGGGTAAATGTATAAGGACAATAAATGTTAAACAAACAAAATACTACAATTTACCTGACTGCCAGATCATGTGACCAGATCACTGATCGTATTTTATATTCAAGGTTTTTAAGTGAAGTGTCCATTTTTTTCGTGAGTAAAGAAACAACTTCATGAGCCAAACCAAAAGATTAACAAAACAGAATTCATCAATGTGGTGTGCGAAAAAAAAAAAAATCCTTTAGTTGCATTTTAAATTATTCTTATATCTTGACAGTAACAGATTATTAAAATCCTGCTTTTCATTCAGCCTGGTTAGTTTTCTGCATGTGAACTTAAATTTGACCGTGTATGTTCTAGTTAATAATGATATTAAATACTGTACTATTTTAAAGATAAACATA
>JAQNCB010000014.1:12295516-12306210 GCA_030068295.1 Euristhmus nudiceps
AGAAATGTATGAGTTTTTTTTTGTGGCGGTGTTGATTCTGTACAGTGCTGGTGCTCCCGCGCAGGATTCTTTCCTGCCCCACGTCTGTCCTTTGGTAGGCTCCATCATTATTGAACAACAAGGATCTTGTCTTGAAAACTGGCAGTGCAATCGGTAATTTCGAATTGGTTCACTTGTGCAGAGTTCGGCTGTCCAAACCACTGTCGGCTCGAAAGTTTGTCTCAAATCTGATGCAACTAAAGGTAGTAGTACAACAAACTTACTTCAGCATCTCGGATGTGTCTGCGATTTAGTCGAGTAGCAGTAAAAGCTGACTCGCGCGTAAGCGATATCTCCGCAAAACAGTGCAACGTCATTTTTGGTTTGCTTTCAGACGAAAATACCACCTTTATACTCGAAATTAGCGGCTTTTTCGAAAAAACCTTTGATCGTCAGTCTTTATCATCAAGATCGCGAATACGGATCGTATACCTCGAATTTGACAGACTATTTCTGAAAATATGCGAATTCCAGTTCGAATTTCAATTCGCTTTTACTCTCGGACAAAATCGCGTATTTGTGAGTCAGCTTTGAGTCTTGGAGATTCAGTGGCATTTCATTTCGCCAAAGATATCGGCAACACATACATTGGTGGTAGAAAAACGAGTTGATGCAATTGCAGATATGCGCTACCAATCTAGGTGCCATCCCCAACATGACTACGTGACTGCCTTAAAACCTCAAAAAACCCAGAATTGTAAATCAGGTGCAGGTTGAAAAAGGAGAGATTTTTTTTTAGGCCGTGTCGCCCAGCCATCAGTTACCACTTTTTAATCCTAGTCTGTTTCTGAGCAACTAATATATGAGATTGGGTAGCACATTGCAGCATTTACCAGTCGAATGGGCAAGTAAGCTTACAAAAAATCCCACCCCGTGTGTGATTCTGAGCACTGTGCTGTGTATCAGAGTGCCCTGGTATCGAAGGCTGCATGTTGTGGTTTAGCAGTACCATGTGAGAGCCATGTTTGGTGTTTGTGGGAGGTTTACCAGCACTCTGAGGCTACCTCTCATCATCCGGATTCATTAAGCAGGCCTCTCTGCCAGCTTGCCTGTTTGTGTTTCCTCGGTGGAAAAAGTTTCCCCGCTGTGGAGAGATAAGACATGAGCCCGCCTGCGCAGGTGCTGAAGAGGCCCAGAGTGAGATGGCATGCCGTGCAGACTCGCACTCGGGCAATAAGCACAGTTTGTCATGGTTAAAGAACATGCTAGAAGTGATGGTGGCTCTCAAACACTCCTGCTTAGTGGCACGCATGCACACAAACACTCAGTCAGCCTGTAAGCACCGCTCCTGGGGCCGTGAGCCCGCCTGAGTGTGGTGCAGAACGTGACCCGTAGCCTGATACTTTTATCAGGATTTCCATTTTAGATACAGAAAATGCTGATGAGGAGAAGCCATTGTAGTGTGAGCGCTAATCCCCAGCAGTGGCCGACTCAGCCTCTCCTATGTATAGATTTTCCCTGCAGTGCATTTGCACTTAAGTTGGTCTGGTTTTTCTCGGTTCAGACAACAACACCCCAACATGCGCGCGCACACACACACACCCCTCTGCAACAGCATAAAATACGAACCAAACTGAAGTCGAAATCTCTTCTCTTGAAAAAGACTTGCAGATTAGCGTGTGGCACTGATTTATTCCTGGTTTTAATTTGTCTTCTGAAGGTTTTAAAGCACAAAATTAAAGATAGTTAAAGACGTTCTCAAGCATTCAAGTTTTATGCAGCTTCATGTGTGTTTGTTTTATTTTTTATTTTTTTTTCCATATATATCATCTCAAATGCCCTTATTGAGGTTAATGGACAATATACGTAAATAGTTGATGGAACCCAATTCAGGATTCGATGTTCAGTTTGGCTCATGATGATGCACACAGCACATGACTGAAACTGGTAGAATGTGTTTCTCACAGGAATGCAAGAGAAATGTTCTTGGCAGTATTTAAGACACTAAGGCCTTGGTGTGTTTTCCGATGCTCAGGGCCAGAGAGAGTTAATCGATATAAAGCTAGCGTGTGTTATTCAGTGTGTGTCATCTTGGCTCCTCTCTCCATGTGACAGATGGGATCTCTGAGGGTAGTGGTCATAAGCTCCGATTGGCTATCAGTCAGTTCATTGCATCATTAATATTGGCCTGTCGTCGTCTTTCTTGCCTTTTTTATTCATTTTTTTAAATACCGAACATGTTTGGCTGCAAAGTTGTTTTCTTTATACAAGTTCCCTTGATGCAACTGTGACACAAAGCAATGCTGGCAGTGATGGGTGGTCATGTTCAAGAGGAACGGACAGGGTAGAGCCTCTCATGCTCACTTGGCACTGCTGTCTGCCAACCCCATCAGGACACTCCACTGATCCAGCACGCGGTGCAGTGGGAGGCAGAGGGTGATGACGTCCGGGCCACCTTCCATGTTGGCTCATATAGACTTCATGGAAAGAAGAGGGTTTTATTGTCACCACTCACATTAGCGATCGAGCAGTGTGCATTTGTGAATTAGAGAGTGTGGATCTGCGTTGGCAAGGTTGGATTTGCTGTGCTCGCTTATGTAAATGCATAAATACACATGCGTGCTCTTGAATATTTGTATAAAAGCCATTGATATGCACTGCCTTGTCTGGATGTCAGAGGAGGAGATGGAGCGCTCTTGGAATGAACGCGATTGTTTGTGGTTGCGCTCAGGCCGGCTGATGAGCGATGTGATCCCAGCGTTGGAGCAGTCATAAAGACGCAGCTCTGATTAAACCCCACTAATGAGCAGCTCAATAAAAATAAATCCTCCTGATGCAATAAACGCCGTCCTGATTGCAAGCACCCAGGGGTGTGATAGCTTAATCCCTTTGCGTTCGGTGCGCTGGATGCACGAGAGGACGCGTGCACGTCGCGAGCCTAAGATGCGTCTTCAGTTATTTGCATGATGAAATAACAGGATGCTTTGATTTATTCCAGCCTCTTGGTGGGCTTTGTTTGTGGTTGTCGACAGCAGAGTTTCCATTTGTGATCAGATATGAAATGACTGCACTTCATTTGACACTGTATTCCCGGCTGTGCTGAATTTAATTATGCATTTGAGTGAGGAGAAATCACTTGTATATATTCTGCAGAGCCCACAGCCTTTTTATGAGGTAGATAAATTTCTCATCCATTTGGCTCGTGTGCCGCCATTCCTCTGATGGAGCTCAAGGTTGGAGGAAGAGGCACCTTTCCCCCATAAGCGATTGTGAACATATGGTGCGAGTGCAGCACAGGAAGGAAGTGTGGAAATCGCAGGGAATGAGAGTTTGGATTAATGCGTCTGAACTGGGCATGGCCAGACAAATCCAGCAGAACTGCTCTGCCAGGACCCCTTAAAGGCTCCACAAGAGTGAGGGAAGGGTATAGAGAGGTAAAGAAACTTTTAAAACCTCTGCCGTTTTTATTTCAAAGACACTGCATTCGTCACTTTCGGGCTTGTTACTGACAGGAGTTTAAAGGGTCGTGTGGTGCATGCTCAGCAGGAATGCTGGGTAATGTGAGGTGACAGAGTCTCTCTCTCTCTCTCTCTCTCTCTGTCTCGCTCTCTCTAGGTTAAGTATTTTTCATAGTAAGATTTTATTCCTGCTATGTCTATATTTTCTAAATAAGACTGTGCCTCATGAGTCAGTAGTAAAGTTCTTATGAGGAACTCTTTCTAAATAGAACAACTGTAATGATAGTGTGTGTGAGTGAGAGATTCGAATATTGAACCCCTGCAATGAACTGACCGTAAAGTCAGTGATTTAATGTTTTTTTCACATTTATAAACGTGATACTCGCATCCACTTTCCACAGTGTGGAAATCACAATCCGCCCTTCTCAAAGTCATATTTAACCTCGAATTGATGTACTATATCGACACTCGTCTTAACTGGAAAGAATGGAGTGGCACATTGTGTGCTTAAACAGTTAAATTTCCTTTTAATTCACTTATTTATTTATTTATTTTTCCCTGATTAAAACATTTGCAATAAATACACTTGGTTCCAGAATCACTTTGTTGAAGTTGCTGAGATTTGTCCTGGGATTTATATGGCACAAACAATTTGTGTAATAATTCATTAAAAAAGTGTAACATTGATAAAATATTAAATATAGATAACATATGATTTCCTGTAGGACTCGTACAGTAACTCAATATGAGGTATTTCTGCTGAGTCTTCCAACCTTCAAAATGTGGGAAGGTCCATTTTTGTGTGATGTTGTATGATAATGATGTTCGTGTATTCCTGTCAGATTTGTGTATCATTTTGTGTTTGCAGTGAGTATTCAATCCATACTGTACTGTAACGCTTCAATATGCACAATGTCTTTATGAAGTAATTTACTATGCTACTGTATGTTATGTTGCTGTCCGAGACCTTTCGGGTTGTAGATGGTCCCTTACTTTCACCAGTACTGTAAAGCACAAGTCAACTTGGTTCATTCATTTGCTGAGCTGCTTAATCCTGCTCGTGTCATGGGGAAGCTGGAGCATATCGAAGCTGACTCAAAGGTGAGGTACACTCTCAGCAGCTCGCCAGCCCTTTGCAGGGTCAATAAACAACTATTCACACTCACACATGGGGCAATTTGACTAGCCAATTAGCCTGATGGACTAGGGGAGACCAGAGTACCTGGAGGAAACCCACAGAAGCACAGAGTGAACACGCCGAACTCGGGACTCAAACCCAGGACCTTCTTGATGCGGCCGCTCAGGTGAACTTCAGCGAGCTTTATTCAGAGAAAATAAATTTTCAAAATCCTTTTTGTCTGTTTATTTCTTAAAATAGGAGAGAGAATCTGAGCTTTTCAGAAAGACCCAATATAAAACCAACATTAGACTGATAAAATCTGTGATGTAGTTTGGTTCAGTGGGTAGTGAGAGTATAGGAACAGGACCATAGTGGGACTGTGTTTCCATACAGGATCCTCATTTTAATATTTAAATGGTATTTGTAATAAAACCCAGTTCTTTGTGAGATTTTTTTCCCCCCTTTCAAGTTATAGGAGTCCTGTAAAAAAAAAGAAAAAAAAAAGAAAGAGTATCTCTCTCTCTCTCTCTCTCTCTCTCTATGATTAAGAACATTACTTACTGAGTCACTGTGTACTGATTTCGTGTGTTTGTGCACGCGCGTGCGTGTGTGTACGAGGGGGGGGAATGAACTCTGACTTTGTAGAGAAATCACACTCATCACTGTTAATAGTCACGGTAACAATATTTCAAAGTTACTCCTTTGATATTAATATCACTCTAATCTAAATTTTATTTTCTTCCCGTTGTGTGATATCAGGCTGAATCACATTTTTCTATATTAGAAGATCAGAAATTTTCTTGAGAGTCTAAGATAGATAGTTTCTTTTTTGCATAGGAAAATTAGCCTGCTCTGTTTTTAGATGTGTGTTTTGTTTTTTTTTTTTGACGTCCTCAGACACTTTCATGTATATTTTTCTACATCCATAACCACTGATGGGATTCTGCTTCTGCTGTACATGCATGATGTGGAGTGTGTGTGTGCATGCAGGCACTTGTGTTTGATATGCGTATGAGAGGTGTGTGTTTGTGTCTCACAGAGGAGTCTTGTTGTTGTGTGTGTGTGTGTGTGTGTGTGTGTGTGTGTGTGTGTGAGAGAGAGAGAGAGTGACAGACAGCACTGTGTGGCAGTCTGCAGTTTGGAAAGCAGGAGGCTGTCCTAATGAAGACGATGCTAGAGTCATGACAAACTCCCCTGCCACCGCCCGCGCGCTTCATCAAGCCCCTACCAGCATCCTGCACTTCACATTCTCTTCTCTTTTTTTCGTGACACACTTCACTGCTCCAATGCTCCCCCACATACACAGTTTTAAATTACTGTAATCCCTGTGTGTGTGTGTGTGTGTGTGTGAGTGAGCGAGCGAGAGAGAGATGGCTTTGTCATGATGGCTTTGCGAGTTTATTTTTAGGTTTCATGATTTTAAACGTTAGTTTCTCACCATTCATTCGATCATGGGTCTGTGATGTCATAAAATTGAGCCCATTGCACTTAACACACTAATTATTAGAGAGGAATGTTGAGCTACAGATATATGCTAAATTAGCTAGTTGGTTAACTTGGTTAATGTTAATGATAAATACTCTTACTCATTTGCTGAATCGCTTGAGGGTCGCAGGGAAGCTGTGTGTATCTCAGCTAACACAAGGTGATGACGGGATACACCCTGAACAGCTCACCAGACCATTCCAGCACAACACACACACAACCATTCATACTCACACCCAGGTTCTGTGTGGTGCAGCCAGTTAGACTGATGTGCATATCTTTGGACTTTGGGAAGATCGGAGTACCGGGAGGAAACCCACGCTAGCATGAGGGGCACATGTGAACTCCACGCAGAAACACCCGAGCCCAGAACTCAAACCCGGGAGCTTCTTGCTGTGAGGTGGATGTGCTGATCATGACGCCACTGCGTGGCCTGTCAGTGATGAAGAGAATCCTGATGATCAAGGCTGATGGAAATGAAATGGCTGGGATTCTGAAATGTGAAATATGAGCTAGTTTACAAGCAGTTGGTTAGCAGGATAACTAGCGGAGATCCAGGAGGAGTGTCCACTTTCATGTAGACTGTGTTTATTTATAGTTCTAGGGATTTGTAATGAGTGTAAACAAGATATTAATTATATTAAGGATGTTTCAGCTGTATAGCATCTTGCACAGCTTCTTTATTTTAATTGGAAGAGTAGATGTTTGTTTATTTATTTTTTTCTATACTGAGCAGCGGTTTTACAGGATACCATCGACAATCTTACCGGAGAGTTGAGTTGCTTTCAGACTTTGATATTGGATTTAGACTGCAGGCTTTATTCCTTATGCTTCTTTCATATGAGTCAGGTTTAAGGAAAGAAACAGTAATGCGTCTTCAGCCAGAGGCCGCATCATTGCTGTGGGTCTGTATCGATTGCATCTCCACGGCCGATCTGGCAAGTGATGTCCATCTATCCTGGCAGAGCAGCACTCCGACTCCATGGCAATTTGGCAGGCAGCAGGTCCCAAGAAACTTCACTGATGTCACGTCTGGTGTATGCGTTTTCGCGGCGGTGGCCGGCAGTGGTCAATCAGAGCCCTGACTGTTGCTTTTTAGAGTGCCAGAGAACATAAGCGAGCCACTCACTTCTGTAATTTCTCCATTGCTTTTTTTTCTCTCTTTTTTTTTTTTTTTTTCTTCTTTTACACTGTGTGTTTGTGCAAAGGGACACGGACACCTGTTTGGCGATTAAACCCCAGAAGAGAAACAATCTCTGCCAAGAGAAATATTTGCCTTCCAGTCAAGGTTGTGTTCTCATGCAGGGGTATTTCGGTGTGGGTTGGTGAGGATATTGCACGTTTCTTCCTTACAGTAAGCTGGCTGTGATTTCACAGGGTTTACGCTGAACGTGTTTGGGCTGAAAACAAAAGCTTTCACTGCTGTACGTGGGTTCAGAGCTTCATGACCGACCTTTACCTCTGTGCACAGTTTTGAGATCTGGGCACTTGGGTGAATAAATGTGTTTTTGCATATTTATTTCTTCACAAACGTTAACATTTCTTCAATTTGAGGCCTTGGTTTCAACTATGCGTGCTGTGCTTTACCACATCAATCCACCTTTAGGTGCAGCGTTTACTAATGTTATAAATAAAAGCTACCCTTGCACCTCATGATAATTAATAAAAAAAAAATAATAAATTCGATGGAAAAATTGTAAAGAAGAGAAAACTGAATAAGAGTCTGTCATGCCTCAGAGCCAAGAAATAAGAAAGACAAAGATTTGCTCACAAGGCAGCACTGTGCCAAGTTAAATCCATATTTAAATCCTGCTCTCAACAGACACTGCATGTAAATGAACCCACTTTGGCACCGGGCGAGAGCACAAAATCCGCGGCAGTTAGGTAGAAGCGCTTAGGCATGCATAATTTGCATTTATTTTGGAGCTAATTTTCATAATTAAGCATGAAAAAAAATTACGCCTTTTGAAATAATTATAAAGACGAGCTACACGATACACATTAGATTGCTGGTGAGGGGCAGAAATAGCGTCCGTGCTGCTCAGAAAGAAGCGAATGCTAGTTTTTGGAGCAGAAAAATGATCAATAATCGAATGATATTCCAGTTTATATGAGGTCCTGAATGCTGTTACCTGTTAAACAACATTTGGCTGAGTCTGTAGAGTACGTAAGTATTGGCACAGGGCCGTGTCTGTGCACTGGGCACAGAATCAGGGCCATCAGCAGGTACTGGCGTGGAACATGTGTTCCTCTCACACTGCCGCCGTGGAGCTGTAGCGATGTGATAGTGTTGTGACAGGCGTACATGCCACAAGTCTTTCACTGTGAGGCCCGTGCCACAAATCTGTTCCGTGCCATTGTGAGCACGTGTGCAGCCATAAAGCTGATTCATAGCCCCAGAAAGTGTGTGCAGGCCAGGTAGAGCCGGGCGTACTTAACCCGCTGTTCAGGTGTGCGGGTACTTTTAAATGAGTAGTTTGGAAATGGTCTTTTAGTGCCTGACCTTGGTGAACGGAGCCTCGTGACTGGCGCTCTGTGATTTGGCGAATGTATAAATTGAGTGGCTGACTCATAATACAACAAACCATGGAAAGGGGAGTTTTCTCCCACTCCCCCCTTCGCTCCCTCGCTCTGTTTCGCTCGCTCTCTCTTTGAGTTGAAGTCCACTACCTTTCTGCCAAAGCATCTTTTTAAAAAAAAAAAAAAAAAAAAAGTTAGTTTGAAATCTATGTAGCAGATGTTTGTTTCGTACTTTTAACAGGAATAAAAGTGCTGTAAAAACATGTGGCCCAAATTCCTTCGCGCTCCTCTGAGAAGGACTTCCCTGTGAGGTCATTTCCTGCGCTGCAAATACAGAACACATGTCGTTTTCTTTTGACACATTCCAAATCGGGCTGAGTGAAAGCTAAAGGAGTGACCCAGCCCAATTTCTGTTTTCAAAACGAGGTTTGTTTTACCATCAAAGCTTGTTCAAGTTTTATTCCTTGTATTTCAGGTGAAAGCTCCTACCGCAGACATGCACAGTAACATTTCATAATTATACATTCTCTCCTTAATATTGTATATTTATAAAGCTAACTATTTTTTTTTGTTCGTTTTATTTTTTCTGTTATGACGCCCTCCTGATGAGGGCATTGGCCAGATGTTTGATTCGCTTGGTGGCGAAGGAGAAAGTGCCTGAGTTAAATAGGGTTGTGAAGGCCACCGCCGTCTTTGCACAAGTGCCACACAGACTGCTTGGCCTGTAGATTGTCTTTGGCATGAGATCAGTCTTTGCCCACACTCTCTGATTGTGTTCAAAAGGCCTTCAGGGGGGAAAAATCCCAACAGAAAAACACTCTCTCATTCTTTCTCTTTTACTCTCTCTCTCTCCCTCCCTCCCTCCCCCTCTCCTTCCCTCTCGTTTTCTTGCTCTTTTGTTTGTTCTCCCGATGCAAATCCCTAGCTCATAGTTGCTATTTAGTATGTGGTCTGTCCAGCCATGCAGTACAAGCCAGTAAGGTTTAGCACGTTGTTAATCCTGTCACATCACAGTCGAGGTATTTTGTCATTTCTATTCAGTCCGTTCTGTCCTGTAATCCATACCAGTACTTGGGTTTTCACAATTGGTTTACTTTCATATGTTTTGGATGTTCTAACCAAGTGAAATCAAATGACAAATCCCATGTTCTGGTGAGATGGATTATCAATAACTTGGGGCAATATTGATGTTTTTCGACTGCAATTTTGTGCCTCGTACATGAGACTGAACCGGAATGTTGTTACCTGAAAAACAATATTGGCTCAAACAGCACAAAGACACAAAGATTCATATATCTTTACTCAACAGCCTTCATAAAATGCAATTTTGCGAAAACTAGATATTGTATTTGTTCATCACATACCAGATGTTGAATCTATTCGATTGTCAACATTTATTTATTTATTTATTTTGTGTGTGCGCGCGTGTGTGTTTCGGTGACTGTCTTTGAGGGCCTCAAGGCTGCATAAAATATGAGCTTCATCAGGTTTCAGTGCTCAGCTGTTTTGATGAGGTTGAGTTATACATCACTGCCAAATCAGTGCAGCCCAGTTGCCTGCGTATGAACGCCAGTGCGTGCCAGGATGCAACACGTATCCAGGCGTGATTTATGTGCAACAAAATAAACGGCCCACTACAATTTGTAAAGCCAAGATTTTGAATGGAAGTGAGATGAATGTGAGAGTACAGTGAGTTATGTATTTCCTTTGCGGGGAGGACGGGGTAGTGTGCACCTGTTTCAGCTGGACTCTTGTGTGGTTTTAATCGTGATTGCTTGTTACCATGTTGTTTGTTTGTTTTTTGTTTTTTTTTTAATTAGATGATGTTGATTGATTTTGATGCATCATCACATGACACTGGAATTAGAATCTTTCTTTTTCTTTACTTTGGTCTGTTTGTGTTGCCTGTGCTGTAAGGGTTCAGTAGAGCGTTGCAGGATGATGGAGATGTATATCTGCTCTGTTGACAGGTATAGATGAGAGGACAACCGAGGCGTCTTGGGCCGCAGGTGGCCAGTCCAGCCCTTCCTATGACGAGTCCTCCAGGGTAAGAAAGATCTCATGTGCTCTCTCTCTCTCTCTCTCTCTCTCTCTCTCTCTCTCTGTGTCTCACTCTCTCGATGTCTCTCTGT
>JAQNCB010000014.1:12317591-12332641 GCA_030068295.1 Euristhmus nudiceps
TCACACACCAACATTTTCGTTACGTCTCGTCACGTCATGTTTTAGTCGCCAAAGATCCATTTTTAGTGCGTCATCGTTACGTTGTCATCCAAAAAAAGGTGCATTAACAAAATCATTTAAACAACACTGCCCCCAAAATGCGACTTGTACTCCAGTGTGACTTGTATATGTTTTTTTTTTTAATTTTTTTTTATGCCATTTTTGGATGATTTGAAGGAACGACATATAGTCCGGAAAATACGGTAATACTTGATTTAAAACTCTTAAAACAATGTTTAGAACATGCTAAAGTCTAGAATAAAAAATATAAATCATGACACAAAGCTAAAGCATATCACTTAAAAGTATCTTTTAATTTGAAAAACTGCTCATCCTGGTCACCTGATGTGGTATATCAAAAAATAAACCCACAAGCTCACAAAAATGAGTAAAAAACAAACGTCTTTAGAATGCTTCCCACTAATTCAGTGGGATGGTGAGTTGTATTTATACACACTTTGTTTTAAGTTGTTTTTGTACTGGTCCATGAAAATATTGTTTTATGTGAAGCCTGTCCGTAGCGCAAAAAAGGTTGGGGACCACTGATCTATACCACCCACATAACCCACCGTCTCCCTCTGATCTGTGTTGAAAAAAATACTAAAGTACAGTAACATGACTCTGTAATGCCGTCCTGACGTCCCGAGCTCATACATACCCATAATGAAGGACTGGGACCCTAACATGTACATTTGATCATGATTCCAGTCCAGTGCACACCGCGGCTAAACAGGTCGGGACTCTGATCACCCACTTGGACCCAAGTGAAGTGAGCCATACGTGGTTATACTGGGTAACTTACCAGAGTCTCTTAGGGTTGCCACTCCTCTTCTGCTGGATCAGGGATGACGAGCTCTTCATCTTGTTCCTATTGAGACTCGACTACTCCTGCTTCAATCTCTTATGGAAGCTCGGACCCCGGCTCTTCCCCAGTATCGCCATCAGAGCCAGTCAGCGTCGTTTAACAGAAAGTGGTCTTCAGCGAGCATTCGCCAGATTTCTTCTCGTTCTGTTCCTTGCAAATTTGAACGGTTAATAGAATTCATGGTATCGACCACTGCTTGCTCCTTCTCTGTGTCGTTCTTGAATATTTAAGGTTCACCAAAAATCAGTCTGTTTGACGTTTACAAACAGCAAATGTATGTAATTATACCGGTAGCATGTGACTCCGTTGTTCACCATTGATTAGAGCAATAGTAACGTAACTATTTTAAACTCTGTGATTGGATTTGTCGGGTTAGTTTAAAAAGAACAACCCCTTGATTGGCTTCTTGAGGTTCAGACCTTTCCATTGATGCCATATGTAAGGAGCAATTGCGCAATGCTGTCAGCGCTATACAGTGGAATGTACACTTTTCCGGCTTTTGTATGAACTCAATCAGGCTATTCATCACCGGATATTTATCATTTGAATTTTGGTCTAAACTTTTTCTTCTGAAGAGCTAAGATGTTAAATTTTCATAAACTGACGAACTCAATTTTGTCAAAAATTAGTTTTTCCACTTTGCAAGGCCATAGCTCGGAACAACGAAATGCGACTTCCAAGTCGCATTTCGCATATATAGCTTATACTAGCATAATAAATAGCTTAATAATCTCAGTTATTACAGTGTTGGAAGTATAGAACGGTGACACTTGCACTTCTTTAACCAAAATGAGTTTAACATGTATGAAATATGCTCATGGGAAATGACAACAGTTACGGAAACTTTGACATTGCATTTCTGGTTATTATCCTTGTGAAATTTCTGCTTGCATCTGTTATTTAAACGCTGTGCATGAGCTGCTCTCCATGTTGATGTAGGCAGAATCATTAAACTTGTTTTCATTGTTTCTCACCACAAAATGTTTTTGTGAATTCTGTGTTTGGTGGTTTCAAACAGCAGCGTTTTTAAGCTGCGATTGGTTATCGCTCAAATTGTGTCCCGTGCAAATTTAGCGCCATTCAACTCTGTACCCATCCTTGTCATTACCTCTTGTTCATTTTGCTGCCGTTCGTTGACTTTGAATCATCGGTTGTTGCTCATCGCTTCCTGTGTTGACGTTTTTAGGGGAGCTTGTTTACATTGTACGTGTTTCTCAGCTCAAACAGTGCAGCTACAACTTGGCAACCACGTTCATATCCTAGCCGAATGTATTTTGCTTTCCTGTCCCATATCTCCAGCTGGGAGCGTAATAGGAGTTTCTCTGGAGGTTATCAGATGCTGATGTGTTTATGAGTAGTAAAATATATTTTTTTCACATTTGGTGACCGCATAATCCTGCTCATGGTCACATTGGAATTGGAGCGACACTGGATTTGATGGTGTTCCATCACTGCATACCATGTGCACCCATTCTCACCTGAGGGCAATAGTGTATTTTTGGGAGGTGGAAAAGAAACTGGAGAACCCAGAAGACCGCCTGTCAGACATGGGGAGAACACGTGTAGCTTTGCTCAGACAAGTCATCCGCACTCGAGATGTAAATGTATAAGCTGGAGCAATGAAGCAGCTCGAGCCACAATACCACCATGCTTCCTGAGCAGTAGTGAAGTGCAACCTGAAATTCAAATAAACAGTTTAAAAACCAAACTAGGGATGATCCATTTGCTGTTCAAATGTGCATGGTGTTGTAATTTTCCTCTCCTCGAGTGAGCTCGTCAGCACAGGATACTGTGATTGTTCATTCCGGCATCCTCATTCAAACACAAGTGTTGGAAAACATGAGTGAAAATTAAGATGAGTAGACCTTTACTTAATAGTGACACGCCATCAAGAGTGCCAATATTTTAATCTTTAGTGAAAATACATGGAGGTTTGCATGTAGACTGTAACAAAGTTAGTGCGATGGCAGATTTCACTTGGACCATATTGGGAAAAAAATAAGGTGTCGGATAAATCGAAATGGCAAGTGGTGATCTATTAAATCCTTAAAACAAAGGAGTTATGAAGAGTTGCCCACTCTGGCACACATTAAATTAGTCCATTAATAAGGATTTTTGTGCTGGTAGAAAAGCAGTTGTCTGCGGAGACATTTAATCAGAATGATTCTGTGAATACTCTTTGACCAATTAAACTATTTTTGCCTTCACCCATATATCTCCACTTGCCCCATGTGGAACCTGGTCAAGAAGGATAACCAAATTCAGCATGAATATTCAGCACAAATACGCAAATATTTCACAGCTGGCTTGCCAGTGGAATAAGGACAACGTGAAGGGTTATGGGTAATTTACGCTGGCCAATGGAGAAGTGCAATGTGTGTGAAGATTACAGCCACATCATTGGATATCGGTGTGGTTAAAGACGACTCATTGCAAACCAACATTTTTGACTGTCTGTGTGAATCGACTATAGTAGTTGGTGCAGTTTGTATTGTGTGCTGAAGAATTTTGTATAACTATAAATTGTATCTGTATAACACAGTGGGTTTTAAATGTAGTAAAATGTATATAATTGATCTATAATGTTCCTTTCATGCTTTTATTTTATATAACAATAAATAATATCATGAGCAGGGAGCAATGAATGCAACCATGTTGGCAACAGACACGTCTGAAGTACAAACATTTAAATCTAAAAAAATAAGCAAAATTTGTGATCGGCGATATGACTAAAAGTATATGGACACATGACCATCCCAGTTATACGTCATTCTTCTCTAATCTGTTGCCAGTAAGTTAGAAGCACACAGTAATCAAGAATGGCTTTGTGTGCTGGAATGCAGAGGACTGCAACCACCAGGCTGTGGACCGGTACCAGTCTGAGTCATTTGGTTCCGGCTGACACAAAGGCTGAATAAAAATAATATTTTATTAATTATCAGAGTGCGGCGGCATGGTGGTGTCGTGGTTAGCACGTTCACCTCACAGCAAGAAGGCCTGGGTTCGATTCCCAGACTGGAATTTGTGTGGAATTTGCATGTTCTCCCTGTGCTTGCATGGGTTTCCTCCGGGTACTTTGGTTTCCTCCCACAGTCCAAAAACATGCACAGTAGGCTGATTGGCTGTTCCAAATCTCCCTTAGGTGTGAATGTGTGTGTGAATGATTGTGTGCGTGTCGGCCCTGCAATGGTCTGGTGAGCTGTCCAGGGTGTACCTCACCCTCGCCCGGAGTCGGCTGAGATGGGCGCCAGCCTCCTTGTGACCCTAATTAGGATGAAGCGGTTTAGAAAATGAATGAATGAATAATTATTCTGAAAGCTCATTTATTTTGAAATACCGCTCGTCTCGGTCACATGATGTAGTATATCAAAAAATAAATCCACAAGCTCGCAAAAATGAATAAAAACAAAACGTCTTGGGGGCGCTTACTACTACAGTTAATTCATTTTGTTTGTGTGTTGGTTTTTTTTTTTTTTTTTTTTTTTACGCACTTTGTTTTTAGTTGTTTCTATACCGGTCCTGAAAATGTTGTTTTACATAAAACCTGTCCGTGGCACAAAAAAAGGTTGCTTTTAATGTTAAGATTTTCCTTCACTTGAAAGTAATAGGCTTGAACCTCGTCTAGGATACGCCTGTGCACAAAATGATCTTCATAAAGATCCACAAGGTTGGTCTGCAAAGCTCGAACCCTGACCTCAACCCCTTGGATGAATCAGAACACTTGACTGAGTCCCACGCCGTCTTGAAAGCTGTTATAGCTGAGCGGGCAAACCCTCACAGATGTGCTCGAAAATCTAGTGGAAAGCATTCGCAGAATAATAGGCAAAGGTGGACGAGCTCGATGTCGACGCCTGTTATTTTGGAAGGACGTGTGTAGGTGTAAAGATTGTGTCCACATGTGGATAGAACAGTCGAGTTCTGCTTAGGGACTCAAACTCTCTCCAGTCTTAATCAGTCTGCATTCTTTCTGGTTTAATTTAACAGCACAATCATTTGGCCTATTTTGTAAAAGTCAGTGACTTTTTTATGTATTTTTAAAAGTGTGTGCCATTTATTTCTGTGCTTTTTATGGTTTGAGGTGCACATGCTGTAAAAGGCTCATCAGAGCTCTCTTTGCCCTTTTAATGAAATGCACCCAAGGTTTAAAAAATGTTCCTGAACAACTGGTGTTGAAGGGAAAAATCGATTGTTTCAGGGAACGGTTGACCAACTGTGCTTCCCATTTCTGCTTCAGTAATTAGAGGAGTGTCATAGCACTCAATTAGCAGAGCTGGCTAATAATGTGCTTAATGCTGTGATCTCTTTCCCCAGGGTTTCGCAGACAGCCCTCATTATGGTGATCACTTGAGTGACAGTCGATTAGTCTCTCATGAAGGATTGTCCCCGACACCTTTCATGAGCTCCAGCATAATGGGTGAGTATTCAAGGTGATTGTCACCCCACCATTTCCACCCCGAGCAAGATTTTTATTTCTCCCCTTCAGTGTGCTTTTCACACATTTAGTTGCCTCATTTTATATTACAGACAGTATCACCTATATATAAATTGTCTCTTTGGCTGTCCCTCCCTTGTTCTCTCTCTCTCTCGTTCTCTCTCTCTCTCTCTCTCTCTCCCTCCCTCCCTCCACCCCTTCTTTCTTTCCTCTGTTGGCTGATTTCACAAGCTGACCCCCCCCCCCCTTCTCGGGGTGGAAGTCACGCCATCAGTACAGTTTTCCATCACAAAAGACTTTCTTCTACCTATCATCAAAAAAGCCAGCAGCTACTTCCACTAGCAGAGAGAGTGGGGAGGGGGGGCGGTGGTGAAACAAGCAGATGTGCCAGAGATCATCTCTCACACGAACCAGTCAGGTCATAAGATTTCTGAGGTCTCTGTTCGCTCCACAGAGGTGTATGAAAGTGAGATGAACCAAACCGAGTTCCTCTTTTCACTCCAAATATATTTCACATGTTTTTCTGTCTGAATCGATAGAGGAGGTCGGGCTTCAGCTTTTGCTTTTCTCTCTCTCTCTCTCTCTCTCTCTCTCTCTCTCTCTCTCTCTCTCTCTCTCTCTGCCTCTGCACTTGTTTAGAAAAGCACTCATAAATATGCACGTTAGGATAATTACCCTGCCTTCACATGATCAGGTCGTAAACCGACTAATATTTTAGCTGTATTTTATTATTTTTTTTAAAAAATCATGCTTTCTGCAGATATGTCACGATATGCCTTGGCCTGCATTCTTGTCCTTCACGGTGATATTTCTGTGATTTAAAGGTTGCTTGTAATTTTCCCCAATGCTGGTGTTGAGTTTTATGTGAAATGTCTGTTATGTGTATTAAAACTACACGTTTCCCTGTAATGGATGAATTGGTTGAAACAAAGTGTACTTGGCTTATTTCGAGTCTGATTGATTCATGAGACTCATGTACCGAAGCTCGTTCTTTCCTGCTCTGGTGTGACGCGCTGGCACATGACAGCTTCATGGGCGGCCGTTTGCAGCGCTTTGTCACTTCACCCTGGAGACTGGTTGCCATGTAAGGTGGCAAGTTTATGCATGAGTTCAGTGATGGAGAGACGACGGAAAGAAAATGTTGTCTTTCTAGCTATAGTGTGTTTGTGGTGTTGTGAGAGAGGGGAGGTGGTGCTTGCTTCTTCACCCTTGTGCATATAACTTTAATTATTCCTGTAAGTAGTGTAATATGGAAATGATCAGGAATAATGATGTGTCGGGGAATTAGGCAATCTGATAGCACAGCTAAATTTGCACACATTTATCTGGTCAGGATTGGACGATCAGTCTGGGTCTTATCAGATTGAATTTCAGCAGTGCTATCTGGGATTTTCTTGGGAGTTGTGCATTTCGGTGCAACCTCATTAAAACCACGCTCAGACCTTATTACTTACTAATGAAAGAGCCCAGCCCAGAATGAGAGGCCTAATACAATTAAGAGTCAGCATCGAGCCCATGGCATTTCTGAGGACACGCTGGTTCAAACGTTAGTGCAGGAAGTGCAGTGACCCATTTCCTGTGGTTTATTTATATGTTCATTTATTGCTTTTGTGCTGGAACTGTTTAAACGCAGAGCCACAGCACTCTAAGTGGATTAGCTAAAGCCAAATCCCTGTGGTCTTCAGTTTCTTAAAAAAAATAGAAGTATTAAAAAGGAGCAGCTTTGTTTACCTTCCCTCTCCTGATGGGTTCCCTTTCGTAATATTTAAATCCACAGTTGGCATGTTGAAAATAAAGAATGAGATTTTTTTTGCATCTGAAAACGAGCTTGCATTTTTGACTGATTGACTTTGGTATGTCACCAGTTGGTTGGCAACATCAGCAGGGTTAAAACTGTGTACTCGTTCACTATCGAACAAAATAAGTTTTAAAAATACACTTGCATTAATTAGAAATGTGAAAAGCAAATGAATACATGTGGTTTTATTTTAATTCACAAGAGTACAATCCTCCTGGCTGTCTGTTTTGTTTGTTTTTGTTTGTTTATTTATTTATTTGGTAGTCGTATTGTATTTTATGAACACTTTTATGCGGTTCTATGTGTTGCCTTGTTCAGTCTTTTATCCACACCGTAGTGACATGCTGAAAGCACGTCAGGGTTCGTCGAGGTCACCTATTGTGCATGATAATGAAGTTGGTAGAGTTTTTAGTGTGAGGCAGATGGCGGGTAATGACTGTTTATTTGACATAACACTTTAATTAGAGTAACCACCACAATACGCTGCGCGTCTTGAATAATGGAGATTCATTTAAAAGGTCATTCTTAGTTCAAGTGTATTTGAATGGTTTTACCAGCGCCTGAGTATAACAGAAAAAAAAAGTATATATATTTTTAGAAACCACCATGAGGCTGCTTGTGCCACTATTGTTGAATTTAAATGCAGAAGTCTGACACTCTTTAAATAAACTTGTGTTTATTCTTATTGTTGGGCAGAAATGCTTTACACAGGCAGAAATTGCTTCAATTTTGTTCTTGAAGTGGGTGGGTGGATAGATACGTGCGTGTGTGTGTTGATGAAATATTTTTGAGGAGACTGAGCTCTTGGAACAGGTCGTATGGTAGGAATTAGTGCTGGGTGATGTGATATGACCTAAATTTTATATCACAGTATTTTCAAGCATTGTCATGTTCACAATATTTCTGATGATACTTGTTGGCAAAATAAAAAAAAAAAAGGCAGCACACCCAAATATTTTGTTGGGCCACCTTAAGCTTTGATCACAGCACGTATCCGTCATGCCGTTGTTTCATCAACCTGAGACAATGCCAAAACATTTTACTAGAGACATTTCTTACATTCAGATCATCAGCTGACTTCATTTTCCTGCCATATCATGTTGCTGAGCCTAAACCTGACCAATTGAATGGTTCAATTGAACCACTGAATGGCTGTGTGCATTAAACCGAATTCGAACGTGCGATCTCTAGTTAATAGTCGCGCACCTTGTTGATGCGCCACTCCGGAGCCCCGTAATTTCTTTTTTTCTTTTTCTTTTTTTTATGTTTGCGTTAGAGGCTGACCTTTATGTCCCCTAACACAGGGGTCCCCAACCCCCGGTCCACGGACCGGTACCGGTCCATGGACCATTTGATACCGGTCCACAAACAAAATATTTCATGGTACAAATTATATTTTTTTTATTAGAGCTTCCAGATTTTATTTTGAAAAACAACTGTTTCCGCCTTCGCCTTACTGCCACACTTGACTCTGTTGCATCATTTCACACATTATCTAACCGCAATAATAATTTTAAGCTAACCACAAGCTAGCCCTTGAAAAAAATTAGTCAAAAACAAAACTTGTGCCTTTAACCGGTCCGCGGAAACATTTTCATACATAAAACTGGTTCCTGGTGCAAAAAACGTTGGGGACCCCTGCCCTAACACATTGAAACTTTTATTCTGATTATTCTCATGAGTGGTTTTCTTATGGCCACGCAGCTGTTCAGTCCCATTGCTGTGAATTCTCATTTTATTGTGTGTCTGTGTGTGTGTGTGGAAATGCTCTCTGTACTTTCACTATTAAACATGACTGTGAGTTCCACTGTAGATCTTTTATGATTTGAAAACACCAAGTGTTTTAATGATCTCTGTTCATGGTCAGTCAATACATTTCTTCCATGAAGTTGCTGTGCAAACACCATCCTTCCTGGTTTTATTGTTGCCTTTGACAGTTCTTCACCGCACTCCAGTGATTTCAGCAATCTCCTAGTTGTGTATTGATATATCGCCCGACTCTATAAGAAATTAGGGATGCAGTAGTCTCTGGGAATTATTTTTAATCTTTGTGTACACCTGTGGTAAGCGGTCTATAATCGAAATCCTACGTTATATTATCTACAGTTTAAACCAGGTTGTACAGTCTCTGGCTGTTGGAGTCATATGAGAGAGGGTCATGCTGCAATGCTGGCTTAGATTATTTTAACCAAGTGGTGCAAGGCTGGCCTTTCGGTTTTTCTCCATGCACTCTTCCCATCAGCTTCCCTTCAGCAAAGCTTCGGCTGATTTCCAGTTGTGATGTTGTGTGATCTTCATTTGAAATGCCATCCTTCCACGAGCGTCTTAGAATCCTTCGATAGCACCAATTTTCAAAGCTTTGAATTCTCTGTATGACATCTGTAGTGTACGTCCATGTAACTCATGAGCGGAACATCATCTCCATTAGCCGCTTTTTGGTTCCACTCCTTATTCATTATTTCATCGTGTATAACATGAGCAAATAAAAAGAAATCAGCTCATAGAGTGCAACAATCACTTCTTCCATTCCTCTTCCAATCTGCTGTTTTACCCAGCATCCTGTAGCTCGGCCTCTGCACATGGTCACCACATGATGGCTTCATTACCCGTCAATCTGTGAGGTTTACTTTCCGAGTCTATCTGGTGCACTGGACTTTAAATTTGAGTTTTTTCCAAATGTCGGTGATGCCGTAAGGCATGTTGTTCTCTGGCCTGCGTACACGAGTTGATCAGTGACTGAGCTTACCGTGTTCTCTGGTGTGTATGGTAGTTGTGTGCTATATTAGGCTGAGCCTGTGTGGCTGTTTGTCCTGGGAGGTTGAAAGATGTTGCGTAATGATGAGTCGATGTTTCAAGCAATTTTTAATAAAGCTTAATCCAGATTTAGATTAAAGAAAAATCTGCGTGCACGTTGAAAATCCTGCCGCTTCAGCGAGGCCAGTATTTACTCGTCAAACAGATTATAATCACAAAAGACAAATTAGTTTTGTCTTTTGTTGACATTTCAGACTTCAACGCGAATGCACAGGAAGCGCCAGGGCCAACCCTGACTGCAGAAATCTATTTGAAGCAAAAAAAAAGAAAAGAGTTCAGATTACAGAATGAAATAAAAGTTTATTTTGTCATCTTCTGGCTGATGATGGGAATCCAGCCGGTGTCTGAGCACACAGCGGAAAGGCTTTGTTTGGTGGGGGGGATAATGTGCTTAGTGGGCCTGCTTCAGACAAAAGAAGGTCATGTGCGCTTTGTGGTTGAAAAGGAACAAGTGATTTTGCATAATTTATTGTGAGGAAAAATGTAAAAGTAAATGTAGAGAGTTTTAAACGGCAAAATGGGGGTTTATTGGCATTAAATTGAATTTTCTCTCAGTTCGGAGAATTCTGAGTAGCTGGGTCCGTGCTTGGCTGCGGGTTCTGTAAGAGTTTGCATTTGTGGTGGACTTCAGGAATTTATGTTTGTTTAACTTTCTCCGACTCTGACGAACGCGGTGCCCAACTTTGCCTGTTTGTGTTTAGTGTGCGTTTTTCTCTATCAACTCTTGCTGATTTATCACCCATTCTCTCAGGCCTCCTGGTTTGTTTGAGTGTGTGTGTGTGTGTGTGTGCGTGCACGTGCGCATGAATGGGTTAAGGTGCTGACTCCTGTTGTGGGTGCTGAGAGGTGAGGACAAGAGGCACATAGACTCCTGGCTCTCGTGTAGTTTCATTTTGCAATCCTGGATTTGTGCATACGTCGTCGTCTCTGCTTCAAAGAAAAAAAGAGTAGTGACAGTAAGAAAGTCAGAAAAAGGAAGAAGGTACATTGCAAGGACATTTCAGAACTTCCCTGTATCTAAAAAAAAATCTTTCTTTTTTGCTGTTCTGTTTGTCTTCAGCTAAGCGATTCTGTCATGAAAGACTTGGCCTTGTTTAGTTTAGTCAACATAATTTAGCTATCTAAAATGTGTGTGTGGGTGTGTTTACTTTTGCTGACATGGATTTGTACTTTCTTTGCTCTGCGTGTGTGTCCATGTGCCTGCACTGTATTTTTAACTCTGCTGACTGGCCTGTGGAAATGCTCACGTTCCTGCGGCCTGCTACCCATCCACTCGGTTATATTAATATAATCCACTTATTATTAGGGGTGTCATCACACACTCGCATGCGTGCATATACACATGTGTACGAGCTTGGATTACTCTCCCTTGCTGCCTGTTGGATTGTTTCATTATGAGACCGTAATTATTTCCACCAGTGCGCATTGCCGTGTGGACCTTCCTTCAGCTCCGTTAATAAGCGCTGATCTCAGAAGACTAACCTTCCTGTTGACTGACGTCCTGGGATTCCATCCTCAGGAACACCCTAACGCAGCAGCACAGCACTAGACCGACAAAATCTATTAGTTAAGAGAGTAGCATAGTTCGTCCTGCACCTGAGGGATAAGAGAGGCGGCGTCGCTTCCTGCTGCATCCAGAGCTTTCATCTCGTCTTCTCTTTTGCATGTACAGCTCTCGTGGCTGGTCGGCCACCTCTAACCCCACCGCTTGTTAATTGCACACGGGCCTTGAGACTCTCAACAATGCAGCATTATTACTGTCAAGTGTTATTTCCCTTGCTGGAAGTGTTGTTTGGATGTGCTTTTAAGTCCCGCCAGCATTGCAAATGCGTCGTCCTAGCAACTGTAGTCAAGGGAGCGGCTCCCATGAGGTTGTAGCTGAATTAAGAAAAGGCTGTGCAAGATTTAAAATCAGACTGGAAACAAATGCATCGTGACTATCTGTACATATTGTATAGTGTTACGCTGAGAGCAGGTGATCTCGCTGGTATGGGTGATCTCACATGGGGACCTGATGGGTTTTTGTTGCTTCGCCTCAGTGGATAAGCTTACCTGGATGCTGCCGCTTTCAGAACAGCTCACTAGACCATTGCAGGGCAACACACACACACACACACACACACATACATACACACAACCATTCACCCTCAAACCTCGGGTCAATTTGGATTAGCCAGTTAGCCTAATGTATGTATTTGGATTGCTGGAGGAAACCGGAGTACCTGCAAGCGCAGAGAGAACATGCAAACCCCCACACAGAAACACCCGAGCCCGGGAATTAAACCCAGAACCTTCTTACTGTGAGGCGAATGTGAAAGCCACAGCACCTTTAGAAGCTCCACATTGCTGTCAAGTTCCTTTGTGGTATCTATTTTTAAAAGAATAATTGTAATCATTGACAATTATTCACAGAAGGCACAGTGGATATCGCTGAATAGACATGGGAACATAAAAACAAACTAAAATAAGATATTAATTTTTTTATGTATTTTGCATTTTGTATGCATGGCTGTGGTAGGTGAGCTCCATGCACGCACGTACACCAACGTGCTTCTGAACGACTTCAAAGTACGTTTACATTTATGGCGTTTGGCAGATGCCCTTATACTTACGTTTTATCTCATTTGTACAACCAAGGAGATGAGGGTGAAGGGCCGTGCTCAAGGCCCGAGCACTGCTGGATTGGTGGGACTGAGGCTTGAATCCCAGGGCTACCACTGCTCAAGGTTTTTAGTGTGTGTATATACTACCGGTACATGAAAACATCAAACAGCCTGCTCCAGGTAACCATGACAATGATAACGTCTCCTGATCAAAACGGCGGACTCAGTTTGCCGTGGTTACTTGGAGAAGGCAGCTTGGATATTAAGTGCTCTCAAATGGAAAGGTTACCAGTTGGGATAAAAGGGGGTCTTGCCTACCCCCCGCAGGGCCGAACAATAAATACCTGGCATCTGTGGAACTCACCACCTTCTGGTTAATGGTCCAGGGATATTACAAGCATTTCATTTTCGCCCTGAACCAGCTATTTATGGGAATCTCTGGGAAATACCGTAAAGGTTGTTTTTACTGTACGCTGAAGATATTTGGCCTAAAGTTCAAAAGACGAATGAGATCACGGCTCTTACAGTGATCTCCCCCCCCCCAGTCTCCGATTCAGTTGGTGATATGTTGCTCATTTGGATTAAGGTTTGGTGAGTGAGGGTTCAACCCCCTGCCGCACACACACAGTTCCTGTAGACTTCTGAATATATTCTGCTATTATCATCATGAGAACCGTCATCAGTAAAGGTTAGTGACCTCATTACAGAAGCAGCCATGGAAGCCTAAGCCATGACATTATGTGCACTGTGCAGGACCAATGAGCTCATGTGCTCATTGAGCTCATTCTTTGGGTTTTCCATCACTTTGCTCGAGGTTAATCTTGGCTCCAGAACTTTTGTGGCTCGTTGTATTTCTTTGTGAATTCCAGTCTGTCCTTCTGATACTCGGTGCTGCTGAGCGCTTGTTCTCGTGGTATGATCTTGAAGTCTTGTTCGAATGGTGGGGGGTGATATTTTCTTCTCTGCCTTGTGGAGGTTGATGGGAAAGTCATGGACCGTTACTTTAAGCTTCTTATTCATAGCTTTCAAACCTGCTGCTCTCATCAGCTGCTTCTTGTCTGATCTGTTTGATATCTGGTTGTTGGTTTACTTGTGGATTTGCTAACTTTCAACATCAATTTAAAATTGCGCTTTCTCAACCCAGTGCTTGTGTGATGGGCGGCACTGTGACGTGGAGGTTAGCATGTCTGCCGTACAGTAATAAGGTCCCGAGTTCAATTCCAGGGCTCAAGCGTTACTGTGTGGAATTTGTATGCTCTTTCTGTGCTCGCATGGGTTTCCTCTGGGTGCTCTGGTTTCCTCCCACAGTCCGAAGACATGCACATTAGGCTTTTGTTCCACAGTGCCCCCCCTGAGTGTGAGTGTGAATGGTCATTTGCGACACTCCCCCCCCCGATGGTCTGGTGAGCTGTTCAGGGTGTACACCACCTTTGCCTGGTGTTGGTTGAGATGGGTGCCAGCCTCCACGTGACCATAGTAGGATTAAGTGCTTCAGTAAATAATGATTGAGAGTGCTTGTGCAGTGTTCAGCTTTCCTTCTTTTAGATAAAAATTGCTTGCTTTTCTCTCGGACAGCTCTCTCTGCCTTTCATGTTGGTTTATTTTTTAATAACAAATGTAGTTCAAAATTATTTAAGGCATTTGTGTGTAAATATCAGGAATTGAAAGCTGAACTTCTGATCTTTTGTCATCGTTTTGATCACAAACCCCAGTGTATAGCAAAAACAATAGACTTGTTCTTGCCAAGGAAGCTTTTGCTTTATGGAGCTCACGTTGATTTATGAGTCATAAACGTTACCTTACAGAACGAGAGAGAGCTGCCTGACCTCTGTTTAACATCGGATTCCTTTTATTTGCCGACATAACATGCCACTGATTTTACTTTTTATCGCGCTTTTATTTTTGCTTTGTGTTTGTCAGCCTTATTTATTTATTTATTTACTTGCTTGCTTACTTAACCATACACAAGTTAGGTTTTCTTCACTGTAATGAGTGATATGAATTTTTTTAAAGCAAACATTTAACTGCTTTATTTGGAAAGTGTTCATTATTATATTGTGTTGATTGTTAGGATGCAGGTTGCAGTGATGCCGACCAGTACGGATCCTCCGTATTTTGTACGGAAAGTTAATGTAAATACGATGTTGCTTTACAGGGTGCTATTTTGTACGGAAAAATAAAAAGTATGCATGCTCTCTCTCTCTCTCTCTCTCTCTCTCTCTCTCTCTCTCTCTCTCTCTCTCGCGCTCTCTCTCTCTCGCTCTCTCTCTCGCGCTCTCTCTCTCTCTCTCTCGCGCTCTCTCTCTCGCGCTCTCTCTCTCGCGCTCTCTCTCTGTCTGTCTCGCACGCTCTCTCTCTCTCTCTGTCTTGCGTGCTCTCTCTCTCTCTGTCTGCCTCGCGTGAGCTCTCTCTGTCTGTCTCGCGCACGCTCTCTCTGTCTGTCTCGCGCGCGCTCTCTCTGTCTGTCTCGCGCGCGCTCTCTCTGTCTGTCTCGCGCGC
>JAQNCB010000014.1:12367298-12381597 GCA_030068295.1 Euristhmus nudiceps
TATATATATATGAAACACCTGCCAAGTCAAAACATTTTCTTCTAGAATTTTAAGTGAAATTCTGAAGCTGAATAATTTTGTTCCTTAATTAATCATTTATTAATGTACATATCTCAAAATATGCTCCTTTCTCTTTTTTATTTTTATACTGTATTAATACCGTCAGGAAAGCTTTGACTTCCGCATTTAGCCCATCCAAAGTGAGCGCGCACACACACACACACACACACACACACACACACCCGCATGTTCAGAGTAGGGCTGCCACACATTGCGGCGCCCAAAGAGCAGTTGGGGGTTAGGAGCCTTGTTCAAGGGCAGTTCGGCCATGGAGGTGGAGGAAGGGAAGCTCACTCCCCCGCCACCACACATTTTCCCCTGTTGGTTCAGGAAATGAACTAGGGACCCAAATCCAATTCTCTAACCTTTAGGCCACGACTGCCCCCAACTTGCAACTGTTTTGATGATGAGGAGTCACATGTCTAATGGTATCATACATAAGGACAGCAGTCACTGCTGCATGCATGTGCTTGTGTCATTACTGAAATTAGTATTAGTTACCTGAGATTCTGCACTAGCACAAAGTAGCAGATATGAATTTTCTGCACTACAGTTCTGAAAGGGGCTATGGAGTGTCACTGCATTTGGGAGGAGGAAGATACAGGGTGCTTGGCCATGCATCTCTGATTTCAAATCTTAAATTTGCAGCCATGCTTGTGATAAGATTGAAGGTTAAAGGTTAAGTAAATGCAGCCATCTTATCCAGCTGGCTGTTAGGCTCACTGGAGGTAGAGCGAGGCAGTGTTTTCCCCAGCAGGTCTGCGGAAGGCGGGAGATGAGAAGAAGCTGCTGGTGTGAGAGTAAGTGATTACAGGGTGTGTAAACAGGAGTGAGAGAGAAAGAGGAGAGTACTGCTGCACTGGTTCAGGAGCCGGAACATGACTTTCAGCACCTCCATTAATGAAGGGTCACTGAGCCAAGGCTAGCGCTAGGCTCACAACTGCACAGATGTTCTAAACAAAGGCAGGATTGTGTGTGAGAGTGCGTTTTTCTCTCTCTCTCTCTCTCCCCCACCCTTTTTTTCCTTCTCGGCCACTCAGCCTCTGTCTTCCCTTCTTATCAGTCAGAGTTCTTTCATAGCACCACTTCTCTCTCTCTTTGTGTGTGCTGTTTCTTTTTTTTCCATGCAACACTTTGACACCAACTAATCCCTATGCAGCAAGTTAGCATCTATTCTGCTCAAGGCTAAAGCTAGCATGCCGAGCTTATTTTATCACTACATGTTAAGGCTCACTGTAGCTGGTGGCACCAAACCTAATGACCCTTCCCTAACCTTCACCCAGTCTTTACGCTAGTAACTAAAAGAGCCACACGCGCATGCTTTTAAATGCTAGCCATGCAGCATGCGGTTACAGGCGAGTGAATGGCGCTAGTCAGAGCGAGTGAAAACACTGCGGGCTCTCCAGAGCTGTTGCTCCATTCATAAAAGAGCTTTTTGAAAGAGAATGCCAGTTCAGACATTTTGGTGTGGGAACTAGGGAATTTATGCTGGCCTGCAGCTGCACAGATCAGAGCTTGGCGCACACACAGTTTGTCTAGTCGCTGAAGAAAAACAGGAAGGCCAAAAAAGCTGTTTGGTTCCTGAGAGAATGTGGGAAGAATGCAGGGCCGCAAAACTGCTCTATTAATAATGTAACATCCCATGAGACTATCAATAAGTCATCTACCTCGTGTAATGTAAACACAGGTGAAGATGCACCGATTATCAGGTGCATACTGTAGATGTCTGTGTGAAACATTAGACGTGAATAAAGAGTTTAGCTCTGCAAGCATTATTTTTGTCCCTTGCCAGCAATAGTAATGACCTAAATACAACAGCAATTGCTCGAGTGCTTGATAGAGGGGCAATGAGTTCCAGGATTTTCCCCAAAACTAAACAGCCAATTGTTTATGCGGTTTGTCATCATGCACAGGCTCTGTGCTTCACTCAGCGAGGTGTTATTGCATCATTTCAGCATGATGTAGATCACTTTGTGCATAATGAGTCACATATTCAAACTGTTTGAGCCAGCTGAGCCCCTGTATTTCTGCAGGAAGAGCAGTATGTGCAGTTTGTACCTCTAACCAGGTTTTCCTTCATAGATCTCCATGTTAATGGCCTTTAAGTTAATATCTGAAGTCAGTAAAATATTATGTTTCAAATTGCATGTCCTTACCTGTCCATCGGTGTAAAATATTTAGCCAAGTTTCAAACTGCCGAGATAATTGACATAATCTGTACGACTTCCAGCTGAACGCTGCAGCAGGTGTCCACTCAGGATGACGGAGTACAGAGTGAATGCTATAATTTTCTTCTGATTATCGCCTTTGCGCTTTGTACGTTTCTTAGTCAGGGCTTTAAGGTGGACAGTCAGATGCCAGTGGTGGTTTTCAACTACAGGGAGTTAAAACCTTGAGTTAGGGGAGAAAAAAAAAAGAAACAGTAAGATGATGCGCGAGCAGAAGTGCACCTGATTGATTGAGTGTTAGCAGAGATGCGGTTGCTGTAGCTAGTTGCCGACTCCAAAGGTAAACGTTGGGCCGGTTTCCTGTGAGGAGGATTAGACTGATTTAATGCTGCAGGTTGCAGATGACTGTCATTATCCCCACAAATCTGCCTGACATTTCATAGAAGGCACTTATTCATTGTTTAGCCATAAATAGGATTCTTCTCATTTTCAATCTACAGACTGCAAAGGAATCCATTCTTTTCTTTGATTACGCCTCTACTGGTCCTTCATCTTAACGCAGCAGTCTTTTGTCTGTCTTGTGGCCAAAAACGACAAACTGTTAATATTGCTATGAGGATTTATTATCATTGAACAAAGGCGGCACTAGTCAGTCTGTTGTACCATGTCAATGTCAGTGTGCCAGGCTCCATGACAGCTTGTCACTTCGGAGAGCCTCTTTCTCCACTCTTATTTCTCCTGCAGTTAAGGAGAGGCTGCCCTGATTCTCACACGACTTGATGGGCTTCAATTTAATCTGCTAAAATCAGGAATCTGGCTATTCCTGGGCTTAGGCACAGTGATCCTGCACTGTGGCCCCAGTGGCATTTGATTTTGACTTCTATCTGACTTTGATTTGAAATTCGTAGCTAAATGCCCTGTGTAGCATTCCATGTGTTAATTACAGAGGTGTTTTAATTGGTCTCTACTGTGCAACTGAAATTTTGGAAACACCAATAATAAATAATTCAACAATGCCTGAAACTAAAGATTTGATCAGTTGATTTACGTGATGAAATGTTCCACTGTGCTTATAAACATGTTGTTTATAAACATCCTTTTGGATTATAGCTGTGCATACATACATTATATATTTTCATTAAAAAAAATAAATTGAGGGTTTTTCAATGTTCAATGTGAGTACATCTCCCCCAGTTCAATAATACAGTTTTTTTAATTTTTTTTTTTTTTTTTTTTTTTTTTTTTTTGTGATGTTGCAGTATAACTGTCTTGATGTGCGGTGTCTTTCCTTCTTCTTAAATCTTCCAAACCATTAAGCTAATTGGGCTATGGTTGTAATTGGCCTCTTAACCCAGTTTGCTGGGGGCAGACTGCTCAAGTGGATATCATTTTAGGATGCGACACGCTTCAGGAGGACCAAAGGAGGAGTGTACACTAATCTCCTGTTTATCAGACTCTGGGTTAGCGCTACTGTGCTGTCTCTCGCTTGCATAATTGGCTCTCAGCCTGTGGGTTAGTGACTCTGTCAGATCTGTGGGTTCTGTAACAGCCGCTTTGTCGAATTAAGCCTGTGTGTGTTTCAGAGGACACGGCAGCTTCTGAGAGTACACACACACACCTCTCCTTACTCCTTTGATTTCTGTCTTCCTCTCTTGTTGTCTCACCCCCCCCCCCATACCTCTTGATCTCATGTCCTCGGCTGTGTGAGGATGTGCCCCAGGGCCCTGATCACACCTGATCAATAACAGTTCACTGCTGGCAGGAGCAAAGGCAATCGCTAGGTCAGACTGATTAGATCGATTTCTCCTTGGACTTCACCAAGTCTGCTGACATGGCCACATCAGTCAGAGTGCTTCAAAAGGAATTTAATATAAAGATTTAGGCTTAAAAGCAGAGCTCTGAAAAAATTAACTTCCCCTGATATGGATTTTCATTGTTCATGCTAAAGTTGACAATTAAGATCTCTGTATCGTTAGCTTTACAAGGTTTCAATGTGAATTAATTTTGATTGCTCTATCAAGGATGTAATGTGATGTAACCATCATATGACGCACACACCAGAAATGTCATCTACTTCCTCAGTGTGAGCGGGTTATTTCTATTTAAACAAGTAATGTACTGCACGGCAATAATACTCTATTTTTCCAGCTAAGGAAAAATAAGTTACCGACTGCATATGGCACATAGAGTTATGTTTACACTGTTAAAGGAATTTTATTTTATTTCTTTGGCTTGAAACAAGTAACAGTTTGGAGGTGAAGTTAGACTAGAGAAGTTACCATCACTTCGGCATTTGAAATTTCACCGCAGGGGTTCCCACATATACACGTACAGATCGATACAACGTTCACGACACAAAAAATCTGATCAATGCTACACTAGTTTCTCTTTATTATTGAGAAGATCTCAAAGTCGGACATGGTTTCCAGTTGTAACTGGGAAAAAAATTAACTGGTTTCACTTCATTGTATGTGAAATCCCCTAAAATGTAATTTCTGTAGGAAGGGAGTATGGTGCTTGAGAATATTTTTTTCATGTTTTGAATAAAATGATGTTTAGGGATTGTTTTCCTTATTTTGTTGAATGTCTCAGTGTTTTCTTTGTTCCCCAACAGTCCAATCTGCGCTCAGATATGGGGATCGCCAGCCCAGGACCTGTGACCACAGCCGGAAAGTCACCAGCTCCTTTTTACTCCTTCACAGGCTCCAATCCACGAAGACGCTCTCTCCAGGACTCTTCTACTCTGGGTTTGTATCTCCCTCCTCCTCTTAGGATGTTGGCTTTCTATGTGCTTGTGGTGCCATTGGAAAAGGTGGTCACTGGCAGGTTGGAAGGGTTGTTGATTTAAAAAATCTAATTCTTAAGAGCCTTTTATTGAATAATTACTGCAGTGATTAATACATTTAACCTTGCAACAGATCCTTTGATTCTAACTGATGCAGTGAGTAGCTTCTATTTTCTTAAACTAATTTTTTAAAAATCCAGGTATGTCTGAAGACGTGTTGATGGAAAAGAGGTTTTATAAAATGTTAAATTATTGGCATGGACCAAGCAAAGAAATCATGGAAATTGCTGAAATGACTGAAGTTAGCTTACCTGGAAGGAGGTTGGTGAATGGTCAACTTTGGGGAAAGAAATACAGTGGTACCTCGAGATACTAAATTAATCTGTTCCGGAGTGGCTTTCGTATCATGATTTTTTCGTATAATAAATCGCGTTTTGCATGTAAATTGCCAAATTCGTTCCAAGCGCTACAAAAACACCACATTAAAATTTATAATAAGGGTAAAACCAGAATGAAATAAGAGCCAAATACATATGAATCATTCAATATTCCTAACCTAACCGTTACTACCTGTAAATGAAGTAGATAATAGAACATAATGCAAAAAAAAGAAAAAATAATAGGAAAATGTGGAACCTTACCTTTCTAGTGAGGCGATGTCCGAAAGTAAAAGTAGCGAGGAGGAGGGCAGAGAAAATAAAAATGGCAGAAAATAAATGGTAGGAAACAATAAACTTATTTACACTTAAAGCACACCGAATTATTCTTTTTCTTTTCCTTTTTTGGCGGTGTATTACCGCCACCACCCGGACTGGAGATGAAGAGCAGGATCATGGTCCTGATCATGATGGGAAATTGTTCCGTTTCTCTCGTATGCTGAATAATTTTTTATAAAATGAAATTTTCGTGTCCTGAAGCTTGCGTATCTCGAGGTTCCTCTGTATATGGATTTAAATTTTTGAATTATTTTATTAGGTTTTTTTTTACAGGACTAGTTTTGCAGGATACTTGGAGTCAAATATTTTTTAAAAATCAAAAGTTACACTCATGGCTGTGTTTAATAATTAAAGGAAGAGGATGTTCACATGATTAATGGGATGAGAACTCGGTTTGGACTAAACAGCTGTGTAACCAGAAGAAAACCTGTTTCCACTTTTTTTTGGGAGAACAATCAGAATGAAAGGGTTCAGTTTGTTAGAGAGCGTAAACACTGGACTCTGTAGCGATCATGAAAGGTCATGTTATCTGATGAGTCCAGGTTTACCTTATTCCAGATTGTGGGCGTGTCATTTTAAAAAGGAAAATTCATGAGGCAATGTTCCTATCATGCACATTGGCTACTGAACAAGTCTCCCGAGGCAGTGTTATGGTGTGGGGTTGTTTCAATTGGTCAAATTGAAGATCAGAAGCGTTATATGGTCTGTCCCAAGTCAGCTGATGGCCTGGATGTATCGACTGCGCAGGAAATCCCATTACTGGACTTTTTTTTTTTTTTCTCCTGATCGTGGAGAAATATTCTAGAATGACAATGTCAGGATTCATCATGCTCACATTGTGAAAGAGTGGTTCAGCGAGCATGAGGAATCATTCTCACACATGAACTGGCAATGCAGAGTCCTGACCTTAACTCTGACTTTGACTCTCCAATAATCGGT
Organism: Euristhmus nudiceps; assembly: GCA_030068295.1. Classification (NCBI taxonomy): domain Eukaryota; kingdom Metazoa; phylum Chordata; class Actinopteri; order Siluriformes; family Plotosidae; genus Euristhmus; species Euristhmus nudiceps. Next base: position 12,373,967 of record JAQNCB010000014.1, read on the forward strand.
ACCAGATCTCTGTGAAAAATGAATGCACCTCTGGGGGGTGGGGGGTGCTGTAACTTTGCAGAAGACCTTGGAGACTCATGTCATGGCGATTGTGTGCCGTAATCAAACCTAAAGGTGCGCCAATAAAATATTAGCGTGACTTTCGTTTGTTTGTTCAGACAATGCATTTGATTTGCATGCTGTTTCAGAAAAAAATACCTTGCTGTGCACTGGAAATGCCACGAGTCCTCCTTTAAGGCTTCAGTTTACTTTTTTCAGAACTTAAATAAGTTGTGAGCATCATGAGGCGCAGTGGTTAGCACGTACACCTTGTAGCAAGAAGGTCCCGGGTTTGAGTCCTGAGCTCGGGGTGTGTCTCTGTGGAGTTTGCATGTTCTCCCGATGCTTGGGTGGGTTTCCTCCAGGTACTCCGGTTTCCTTCCACAGTCCAACAATATGCCCAGCAGGCTGATTAATGGTTCCCTAAGTGCAAGTGTGAATGGGTGTATGTGGGTTGGCCCTGCAATGGACTGGTGAGCAATTCAGGGTGTATCCTGCCTTCATCCAGAGTCGGTAGAGATAGGCGCCAGCCTCCCCGCGGCCCTAATTAGAATAAATCAGCTTACAAAATGAATGAATTAATGAGTGAATGAGTTGTGTTTCGTCCCAGAGCTGACTGCTTTACAACTCTTGAGATATACAAGGATGCACACCAGTGTTAGTTCCTCTGAAAACATTCTTTGCAAGTGCAGTTCCTCTTGGAGGCAGTAGAGGGCTCTAAAAATGGCCCACTGCTCCTTTAATGCAGCTATATTAATGTTTTTACTCATGCATGTTTTGATGCTCACGGTGCTTATAGTTATGTGATATCGATAGAATATCTTTCAAATGTAACATGCTGCAGCTTTGCTATGTTTCAAAATGTTTCTTCAGATGTTCTTATTGTTTAATCTCCTTTCAGATCCTCTCCAGACAAAAAAAGTACGCAAGGTTCCTCCTGGCCTTCCATCGTCAGTGAGTAGAGCTTTATTTTAACCGGTCAGCTTTTACAAATACACATAGTCACTGCGTCTCAGACATGCCCATTAAAAGCTGTTCATGCCTCAGCCCTTCAATTCACTTTGTTTTTGTCTTTTCAAAGTCATCTCCTACGTCAGTGTTAGTGCTGAGTTCTCTCTCTCTCTCTCTCTCTCTCTCTCTCTCTCTCTCTCTGTCTCTCTCTCGCTCGCTCTCTCTCTCTCTCTCTGCGGGTGTGTGTGCGGCATGAGGGCTGCCACTGTTTTGCTAATCAGGCCTGTGTTACTGAGTGTGGCTGCAGGAGCGAGGTGTGTGTAGGATGGCTGATTGATTTGTGGTTCTGCCATGCGACTCTGAGGCCTCCTCTGTCTCTGGGTCTCACGGGAGTCAGTCCCAGGGCCGTGAGCTGTCATAGCCCATCCCCACTGCTGCTCTTTTGATGTTTAATTAGTCATTATGTTGACTGAACAGGAGGACAGGCAGAGATTAATAGCGGCGAATCGGGCAAAGTTTCCATGGACGATAATCCCACAGCAGAGCAGCGCCATTAGGATGCAGAGGAAGTGCAGAGCTCAGCTTGCCTCCGCCTGCGCCGCCCGCCTCATTAATATGCATCAATCACACAGTCAGCTGCTGATTGTGAGGAAGCCCGGCGCGTGGTGAAAGCCTCTATTAAGACGCTAGTAGCAGCAAACGGAGTTTTCTCAGAGCTGTTCCCTCCTAGAACAAAAGAAGGCCTTTGATAAGGGTGACATTGCAGTGGGATTTGCTTTTGGTAACTTTGGGTAAATGCGTGCTGCACCATCGCTCCAGTGGTTATAAAAAGTCAAGCATGGGACGTAAAGGCGGAGTTGTGGAGGATTTTTGTGGGTTTTTCCCCTCGTCTGCAGAATTTGTTTGAATACCAGTTTACGTCGAACAGTGTGTGCGTGCAGGGTATTATGGGAAAACATGCAGTACTTTCTTGCTTATGCAAGTAGTGTGAATAAGAGGGGAAAACAGGAGGGGGACGAGAGATTGGTTGCCTTGCGGGGTACGGCTCTTTGTTGTGTAAATGGACGTTAGGCTTTTATTTGTCAGCGCTTAACACATGGGCGCAGGTGCACTTGTGTGACTCATAACTCAAAGCCGCCCAATTGAGAACGGCGAGAAGCAGTGACATGGCAGAGGATAAAATACAGCAGCACTCAGTACCTTAGTCTTTAACAGCGATAAGACACCAGCGCTCGGCGTGTTCTCACTTTCTCAGGAGTGTGTGAGTGACGGACGTGGGTGTTTGCTGGAGGCTAGGCGGCATGCTGAGTCGCATGTCAAGGTGTTTTAGAGAAAGTTAGTGTGTCGGTGGTGGACAGTGGTGTGTGAGCAGCATGCATTTGAAGCATCTTCTGATGCTTAAGGAATCTGGCTGTTTGAAGGCACTGGCGAGTATGCACACCTGCAGAGCCACGCTGCGTTGTCAAGGCAGCTGTGTGTGTGTGTGTTTGTGCGTGCCTGTGTGCGAGAGTACAGTCTGCAGGGTACCTGTGTGACGGGAATGCAGCTGCAGATGCCTGAGAAAGCTTTTGCTTGTGTAAGCACCAGGGCCCCACTAGAGGCCTGAATAGCTGCTTGATAAACAAAATGAACACAATGCGTCCCATCATTAATCCCTCCGCAGGGAACACACTCTTATTTACCCCACCCCACCTACGCTACCTCTTCCCACCTTACCTAAAAATACCTTAACTATTTACATTTTAGCCTCGTTCACATTTTATAAGGGCTGGGGTGAACATGTGGAATTTTTTAACGAATGTAAATATTTATGGGAACATCCGCATTGTACTCAAGCGCCGGGGCAGATTTTAAGATGCACGGCTTAGGAAGAGGCTGAGGAAGCAGACTGAGAATTTACAAATGTTTATAACCAGGTTTATCTTGTGTACAGGATTTTTTTTGAGAGAGAGAGAGAGAGTGAGAGAGAGTGAGAGAGAGAGAGAGAGAGAGAGAGAGAGTGAGAGAGAGAGAGAGAGAGAGCGCGAGAGAGAGAGAGAGAGAGCGAGAACTCAGCGAGAGAGGATGCAAGTTTTTTTAACCCTTTTTTTCACTCTCAAAAAATTCTGAGCTGATACTCAACACTTAATTTTGTGGTTGAGCACAAGGACTCTATAATTTAATCTGGAAATAGGCTGTAAATGTGAGAGAGATATGAGTGATGGTGTAAATTAATCTTGACATATGGCTCATGTGTGAGTTACAGTAGTGTCTTTATTTGGAGCATGTACATCATGTAGTAAGATATCATGATGCCTGAAACTGAAAGCACTCGAGTATCTCTTTCTCACTGATAAGGTTCTGGCAGCAGTTCACATTCAGCAAAGACATGCTGTGAGGTCAGGGGCTTGGTGCAATCGCCATGGCAACGACTCAAGTTATATGCATGTCCATCATTAGAAAAAAAATCAGCTGTGGATAAATGGTGAATAGGTACAAGTAGTAACTAAGTCTCTAATACTGCATGTTTATTATATTTTTGTTGATCATATAGGCGCTGAAGGATTTAACTTTGGATGATATGGTGGATGTTGTCAGTAGCTAGAATCTGAGTTTAATATTTCATGATCCGGTGCCTAACAGAAGCAAATTTAAGGTCCAAGCTGCAGGTAAGTTTTAGGAAGGAAAAAACAACAACAATTCTTACTGACATTCGAAAAAATAAATATTCCTGTTGAATGAACGTAACTGAGATTAATGTATATATGCAGAGCTACGGTAGTGGAAAAAAAACCCTCAAAGGTCCCCTTTATTTCAGACAAGTACTCCATCTATCAATCCTGAATGGAGACTTGTGAAACGGCTTTTGAGCCGTGAAAAACAATGAAAAACATTTTTGATGAAGGATACTTTGAAGGATGCTCGTCGTCACGTTCTCACTCTATAGCACGCCGGCTGCACATAATGCCATTTCTTGTCGATGTCGACGTCACCAGCTGATTATTTGCATAAATAAATTAACCGGCATGCAGTTAGGAGAAAACAGTTTCGAGGAATCTGTTCCGGGGAGTTGGGTTGCGTCGCTGGAGGGGATTTTGGAGGGGTGAACGTTCATTACGGGCGCTGGACACGAGATGATTAGAAGGTACAAAACCCTTTTTCTTCATAACTGGCAGGGGAATCAAAACAAAATCGCAAGGGGTATTTGGTTACATGTATTGCTATTGAAAACTGTATGCTCTGTTGCAGTTCATTTGTGCTCTTTGATGTATTGATGAGGTGAATGTTCATCACACATGCAGTTGAATAGGTGATGAACGTTACGTGACTTTGGGCCATTATTTCGGCGGATTGGGGATGGATTTGAAAAAAAGGTGCCATACATTGATCTTTCATTGATCACATAACGAAGAATATAATGTGTAATGAGTGTTTATTGCTCTAAAAAAACAGCTTTTGACTGACAGGGTGAAAATGAAACGCTCTGTTGTCAATTTTTCAAGGAAAATGTTTTCACGGTTTCAGTTAGAAAATTGTTTGTGCAGCATTGAGGTCGGAAATTTTTTCAGGTATTTTGTTCACACATGTAAGAAATATTGTGGTTGTGTGATAGAAGATTTTTCTTATTTACCTCAGGATTTATTAGCATTTCAACCTAAACAATACCATGAAAATCAAGGGGGTTGCCTCTACCGTGGATTCACACATATACTTAATGCTCCGCATAGTTGTAAAATTCAAGTCATTGCTGTGAGTCATTCCAAATCCTCCAGCACTGCACACAACGGCCAGGGTGTGAGTGTTGATGGTTGATGGTGGAATGATTTACATATTAATTAGCATGCACAGATGACAGGCTTTTTCTCGGAATTAGGAACATGCAGTCATGTGGAAACACTGACAAAACGAAGTCACATAAAGTTCAGTGCTAAACAGTTATATAACTCGGCACACGCACTCAACTCATGGTGAAAAACATCAAGAGATAATTAAAGGAGCTAGCCAGACTCATGTAATGTAATTGTGATGTGAAAACAGAGCACCAGAGCTTAGAACCCAAGCGCCGGTCACTGACACTCTGACTCCTTGCTGAGGGTGCGATATAACGGTCGTATGTGGACGCCAAACAACCATGTTGACATCGCATGGTAGCATCATTTACCTTTCACTGGAACTACGTGTCACGAGTACGAACCTGTTCTAGCATGACAATGCCCCCGAACACCAAGTGATCTCCATGATGGCATGGCTTCCTAATGCTAGAGTGGAAAAACTTGCCTGCACAGAGCCCTGACCCGAACCTCACTGAACTCCTTCAGAATGAATTGAATCACCAACTTCTTCAGTGACTGACCTCTTGATGCTGAGTGGGCACAGATCTTCATAGCCATTGTCCAAAATCGAGGGCAAAGGCTTCATAGAAGAGTGGAGGCTGTTACAGAAACAAACCAGCTTCATATAAATACCCATCGTTAATTAATAATTATTGCTAAAATACATTAAGTGCCATTTTTAACCTTAATCAGTTTTCCTGGCATCCAAAATTTAGGACTGGGTAAGCGCATAAGCTGGCACTAGTACATGTCCACCTCTAGGTTTGGTGGAGAACCGAGTAGAAATATGGAACAATTCATTGAAACATTTTCTCCAATGCTATCACTGATGCTAGTTCAAAGAAAGATGCATAGTAGTTGACGAGAGTATATCGCAGAGATGCCTACCAGCACGGCTTCTCCGTATTTTATACGGAAAGTTGATGTAAATACAGTGTTATGTTACAGGGTGCTATTTTGTATGGAAAAATAAAAAGAGCGCATGCTCACTCTCTCTGTCTGTCTTGCGTGCGTGCTCTCTCTGTCTGTCTCGCGCGCGCGCGCTCTCTCTCTCTGTCTGCCATGTGAGTCATATGATGGTGTTGCCATCATACTTCTATATTTTAAGTATGATGTAAAATAAATGTCAGTAATATTGCTTACAAATACATTTGTTGCTAATCCATGTGTGTGGAAGAAGTGTTACTGAAAATTTTTCAAAAGTACAAAAAAAAAGTCGTGTAGAATACTGAAAATCTATCTGAGGTGGGTATCTCTGATATCGTATCTAGAGGGGAGTGTATGTCATGGGTAGTTAGAAGCGGCTGCTGTCTGGCAGCTGTTTGGGCACCTGTGCTGAAGGACCCAGTGTGGCTGTCTGCCTGATGTAGAGTGAAAGGAGAGAGTTCAGCATCTCTCCTGCTGTGGGCAAGAGAAGCCTTCTTGCAGGATTTTCATGCATGACCGTGAGGCTGGAGCTGTATAAACGTCCAGGCTTTTTTAAGCGCCCTTGTCACCAGCTTGTCGGCCTGACGTGGCGATGAGCAGAAGGACAGGACTAGAGGGTATATGTGGGAGAGCGGGGAGACGACTCGTGCAGTCAACTCCCTTCTGGGTCTTTTGTAAGTGAGAATCCTGGCTGTGAACGACAAAAAAAGCTTGTCATGTGCTCTTGACATATCATTCAGACCTTTGCTTGGGTGCAAGTTACAGGAAGAGAGTTGGACTGCAGGGAAGGCAACCAAGTCGGAGCTGTCCTCCTTAACATTGGCTCTAATGCTACTAAGAGGAGAGTGTGTGTGTGTGTGTGTGTGTGTGTGTGTGTTTTCTGTAGAGAATTGACTGCAGCTCCTCCTCCTCAGAAATACAGAGTTGGATTTTTGACTAGACCGCCATCTACAGGCAGCAGGAGGATGTGCAGGCTGCAGGCTTGCGCATGTCTGTGTATGCGTGCGTTTCCCTTTGAAGTTGCGGCCCTAATGCAGGGTCAGGACCTGACTGAGCAGGCCCTGCAGAGATGGACAAGCCACAGGATAAAACGGCCCACTAAAGCCGTGCAAGAATAACTCCAGAGATTGAGGTTTGATGTGGTGCTTTCATGTGGCCACTGCTCTTTGTTCTTTATAGAATCTCTGTTCTTCTTTTTGTTTTGGACTTCATTGGTGCTGTGGGCTGTTTGGTCTTGCATTTCTGTTGAGAAAAAAAAACAAAGAAGAAGAAGAAAAGGAAGTGTGTTTCGCAACAAAAGCTTCTTATGGAGTTGTTACATGACGGGCATTGCATGCGTCCTCGACAGTCCATCACGCTTGTATTCCTTTTGGTAAACTTCAATTGTTTCTAATTTCCAAAAAAAGCTGGTGAGTCATCATGTCTCTGCCTGCAGGTCATCAGGTCATAATTCCTCCACCAGGGGGCAGTGATCTTTTTCCTTTTCCTTTTTTTTTTTTTTCTTTTAATCCATGTTGGAGGGCCGTAGACACACAGAGGGAGGGAGATGAGGGAGATGAGCTCATCTGATAAGTGATTAGGTAGATGCTTGTGGTTTGACTGGCTCTGATCCTGAGCAGAGATGTGCTCACCTCTGGAAGCAGTACTGTTTATCAGGATTTTGGCTGCTGAAATTTACCACTGACAAGAGAAGCCCAGATAATGGAGGTGACAAACAGCCCAGACCCAGCATGCTTGAGAGAGAGAGAGAGAGAGAGAGAGAGAGAGAGAGAGAGAGAGAGAGAGAGAGAGAATCAGTTGAAGGAGGAGAGAGCACAAGATTAGACTCATTACTCACATTCCGCTCTGTTGTAAATTATTTACACAGGGATGGTATATGTGCAGATCCTCGTTCACATACCT
>JAQNCB010000014.1:12522010-12539496 GCA_030068295.1 Euristhmus nudiceps
TTATTATAAGCATTTATAGCGTTGAATATGTATTTATTGATATTATATACACATACATGTACGTATACGTCAGTCAGAAGGGTCGATCCTACTTCGCGGAAATTCGGTCTTCGCAGGGGGTCTCGACCCGCCATTAACCACGAAAAGTGAGGGATCCCTGTATTTCAAAATTCCCAAAGTTAGATAAGCACTGATTCAAACAGCAAAGTAATGTAAGCATATAAACTTCCAACCAACTTCACAGCAAATTTTCATACTGATGATTCATAGATTCTTGGATTTGAGGAACAGGATCAATGAGCATGTCTGATTATCCTCTGATTGTTTCGAATGACTCGGACTCTTCTCTCCTCTGGTCTGACTGTGTGCTGTGCTTTGCTCCTTCTCCCAGAATAATGAGTTAGAAGACAAGCTGAAGTATTTTATGTCTATACAGAAAGCTACTGAAAACAAACCCCTCACTAAAGATATTGGAGTTGGCTGTGATTTCCCTGTTAGGTAATAACTAATGGATTAAGATACTATTTAAAATTTCAAGGCCACTATATTCCCATCGTATGCAGCTTCATAAACATCATTTGCTGTCATTCTTCACAGCCTCCCTGATCCTCTGCCAAACAAAGTCCCATTTACCCCAAGAACTCACAGCCGCCTGGAGCAGAGTTTACTCCGGTATACACCTTTGCAGTATAGCAGTATGCTCTCGGTACTCACACAGGAAACACCGGCAAGTCCTGTAGAAAAGGAAAGACCAGCTCCAGAGGCCAATCATGAAGAACCAACGTCGCCTACCTCCCCAAATACAGAAGTGTCGCCCCTCAAGAGTAATCGGCCCAGAGTCTACACACCGTTCATGAAGCTGATGGATATTACATCTAAGATAAATATAGACTGAGCTACATTTAGTGAATGATGCTTTAACTTGGAAAAACATGAAGTATTTGTCTTGTGTTCCTTTTCATTTTGTAACATATCAGCTGATCTGTGAATAATTTATTGAGTATATGCATTATATTTTATTTTTCATATATAGATATACAAATACATAGATATACATATGTACATCTATATAATTAGATTCTGATGCACTTTTTACTTTTACAAAAATATAGGCAAAATAGTGAAGTTTTATGAGATCGAAGGTATATATCTGTATATAGCTTTCCTTAAATATTCTCCAAGCCTTGAAGTAATTTCTCAGCTAATTATAATATTGTGTAACAATATTTATATTGTTCACATGTAATGCAATATTAAACAAGTATTACTCTTAATACTTGGCTTATATCACATCATTCTTTTGAGTGCACAAACCTCCTCTATGATGCTCTTAGTAAGTGATAGTCATCTAAAATCAGCCCTTTAAAGGACATCACCCTTCCCAGAATCCAGTTCACCCATTCCGGCATCCAGTCCACCCATCTCAGAATCCACTTCACCCTTTCCAGACTCCAATTCACCCTTCCTATAATCCAGTTCACTCATCTCGGATTCCAGTTCACCCTTCTAAGAATCCAGTTCACCCGTAGCATAATCTATTAACCCTTCAGAGATCCAATTCACCATTCAGAGATCCAATTCACACATTCCAGCATCCAATCCACTGATCTCAGAATCCACTTCACCCTTCCCAGACACCACTTCACCCTCCCCAGGATCCAGTTCACCCATCTCGGAATCCAGTTCACCCTTTCCAGACTCCAATTCATCCTTCCTAGAATCCAGTTCACTCATCTCGGATTCCAGTTTATCCTTCCCGGAATCCAGGTCACCTTTCCCAGAATCCAGTTCACCCTTCCTAGAATCCAGTTCACAGATTGCAGTTCGCCCTTCCCAGAATCCTTTTCACCCTTAGAAGAATCTATTAACCTTTCCGAGAATACAATTCACGCTTCAGAGATCCAATTCACCCATTCCAGCATCCAGTCCACCCATCTCAGAATGCACTTCACCTTTCCAAGACTCCACTTCACCCTTCCCAGGATCCATTTCACCCATCTCAGAATCCAGTTTTCCCTTCCTAGAATCCAGTTCAATCATCTCAGATTGCAGTTCGCCCTTCCCAGATTCCAGTTTACCCTTAGCATAATCTAGTAACCCTTCCAAGAATCCACTTCACCCTTCAGAGATCCAATTCACCCATTCCAGCATCCAGTCCACCCATCTCAGAATCCACTTCACCCTTCCCAGGATCCAATTCACCCTTCCTTCCTAGAATACTTTTTTGTTTTTGCTTTTTTTTTTTTGTTTACATACTGTGCATGTACCGCAGAAAAACCTTCACATATTGATTTTTAGTGCTTTCTGCAAAAACCCATCATGAACATTTTCTTGTATCATTCAAGAAAGTTCTGAACACAATTTGTCTCATATTTCGATCTTCTGTGACAAAGATGGCTGAAGCCGTTCTGATGAATTAGTTGAAAGAAGCTAAAATACTACTCTTACAAAATATTTCAATTTCTCATTCCAGTTTATGATCTGGGTGTTGTAGTGGGTAGCATGTCTGCTTCACAGCAAGAAGGTCCTGGATTAGAGTCCGGGGCTTGACAGGGGCCTTTCCTCTTACATGCATGATGGGTTTCCTCCTGTTTTCTCCCACAGACCAATGACATTCACATTATTCATTCATTCATTTCCTGAACCGCTTAATCCTATTTAGGGTCACGGGGAGGCTGGTGCCCATCACTCACACACACACACACACACACACACACACACACACACAGGTGATTTGGAACAGCCAATCAGCCTACTGCGCATGTTTTTGGACTGTGGGAGGAAACCGGAGTACCCAGAGGAAACCCACGCAAGCACGGGGAGAACATGCAAACTCCACACAGAAACGCCCAGGCTGGGAATCGAACCCAGGTCTTCTTGCTGTGAGGCGAACGTGCTAACTGCTACACCACCGTGCCGCCCTGACATGCTCATTATGCTAATTAAACTAGCCACTAGATGTAAATGTGACTGTAAGCGGTTGTGTGTGTGTTTTGCCCTCTGATGGACTGGCAGGCTCATCAGGGTGTACTCCACTTTTGCCCAGTCCTACTAGTAGGATTGAGCGGTCTGAGCAAGTGATTGCTCACTTCAGTGAGTGAGTGAGTGAGTGAGTAAAGCAAAAACAGGGTTGCATAAAACTGTGACATGTAAGAATTATATAATAATAATATGTGGTATATTTCAGAAATATTATATAATTCGGTCTCAGTGCTGTAGCTAAGCACCGTCATGTTGATACTCGATACAACAGGATGGATACAAACCTTACCGACACAATACAGACAAATGTTCTATTTATTTTTGTTCCATTTAAAGAATCCTGACAAAGCTACACTCACTTTACAGCACGTGAGCGAGCTGGCTACTTCACTCATATTGTTCTTTACAACAATCTCATTCACGTTACTTCTAGTCAACCTGGGGATCCTCCCTCCATTTTATTTTCATCTTCTTTAATTTAACATGCAGGACAGAGATGAGCAGAGTGACACACTTGTTGAAGCGTCCCAGTGCCGATATGTAAAATGTTAGCACTGTTGAAACTCAGATCGACCAATCAAATTAATGGTGAGGAATTAAATGTCACCTCCAGTGCAGCTAACTGGGTTATCAAAGGCCAGCCACGTCTCTCACTGTCTGTGGTGAGAGGCATGCGGAAGAACCATTGCTGACGTTCGCAAAGAGGAGGCCATAGAGTTGCAGTCAGTGTGCTTCTGCCCTGTAATGGCCAGGCAAGCTGTCCAGGTTGTACCCTGCACTCGCTTAGGGTTGGCTGAGATGGGCGCCAGCTTCCCCGCAACCCTAAATAGGATTACGTGGTTCAGAAAATGAACAGAAATTAAATTAATTAATTCTCACATAATTATAAATAACTTTCAGAGGGGATTAAAATTAACCACGGTCTAGAGCAGGGGTCCCCAACCCCGGTCCGCGGACTGGTACCGGTCCGTGGACCATTTGATATCAGTCCGCAAGCAAAATATTTCATGGTAGAAATTATATTTTTTTTATTAGAGTTTCCAGACCTTAGTTTGTAAAACGACTGTTTCTAACTTCGCCTTACTGCCGCACTTGACCCTGTCGCATCATTTCATACATTAGCTAACCGCAATTATAATTTTAAGCTAATCACAAGCTAGCCCTTGAAAAAAATTAGTCTAACCAGTCCACGGAAACATTTTCATACATAAAACTTGTCCCTTGTGCAAAAAAGGTTGGGAACCCCTGGTTTAAAGGATCTTGTACTTATTCCTGGAATCACGAGTGTGAAGCAGGACGTACCCTAAATGGGAAAACATCACAGGAGAGAATGCACGATGGGGAGTTCGGAGAAAAGAAAGCACAGAGCCCAGAGGACATCCACAAAAACCCAAAGAGAACATTTACACTGATAACTCAGGATCAAACAAGGGTCAAGAAAGTGTAAGGTGTTGTTATCCGCCATGCCATGTATCACCCTGTATGTGGTAGATCACTGGTGATGGCGTCCGTCTTGTGTTCCAGGACATTTCAGCCCAAACCTTTTCATCTCTGTCAGGAGGTTCAGATTCAGATGAGCAAATGTTACAGCCAAATAAGCAAAAGATTGTTAAAGAATACCCACAAAATTAAAGTTTTGCATTGACTACATCAGTTGGAACAGTTGGGAAGTTGAAACATGGAGTTTTTGAAAAAATAAATAAAAAATAAATCAGCTTATATGTATTTTTGCACAATTAAAATATTATCAAATTGCATATATTACAATCGCTATAAAACTAAAAATATTTCAGATTTGTCAGAAACTTTAATTTTGTTCCAAATTTCCCTTAGGTGTGAATGTGAATGGTGTTTATGTTGGCCTTATGTTCAGGATGTACCCCACCTTCGCCCAGTGTTGGCTAAGATAGGCTCCGGCCCCTGCAGCGGACTGGCAAATGAGTGAGAGAAGTTTCAGTGGGATGATCGAGAGGTTTGCTACTTCTTGTTTTAAGACAGCCAGAAACTTCAGGCATGCAGAAATACCCACAACAGCTCCACCTGCAGGAAACACTGCCTGAAAATGTCTGAGCTCACAAACGAAGTTGGCAAAAAAAATACAATAATATTAAATCGTTTCTTATTAGTTTTTGTTTGTTTGTTACCTAAATGGGCACTAAAACACCTAAAAAATAACTTCTATATTATTTGTGTGGGTATAATGTTGGATATATAAATATTATTTAAAATGACTTTTTTTTTTTTTACATAAAGTGTCTTTTATTTTGAAATTGTGCGTTACAGCTATATTCGCAGATTTCACTTCAAACGTCTGAGCGTCTGCTTGGATACCAAATAGCTTTATAGTCCCTTTTTCTGTGTACTTTTAAGGGTAAAATACAGCACGATATACACCCTATCCAGTGCACTCTTGTATCATCCTTTAGTCATTTGGAGCTCGACTCCGTTAGTCACTTTGTTTGGGAGACGGTTTGTGGTGTGGCTGCTGAACTCAGTGCGTTTAGCTTGCTAGCCATGTGTTTCCCTGGTAGAGATGGATGTTTTAAAGATATTTAGGACATGAACGAAACAGCTATAGAAGTTTTAATGTATCATTTGTATTTGGTTCAGTTTAGGTTGTTATAATGGAACGCCAGGGTTTAATCGGTGACCTGGAGAGTAAGAGTAAAGAGCAGCTGTGTGAAATACTGTCCCGACAGGAAAAGTTACTCAGCAATAAGTAAGTAACGGTACGGTGTGTACAGTTTACTGTCCCGAGTTTCAGTGTTTATTAACAGATACAGAGAGACTTTTATTGTAGGGACTGGTAAGCTCTAGGAGTTTGGGAAGATGATGATGATTGTAGAAGGTAACTCCTGCTTTGGTCTCAAGGAGTCAAACACCTTTGGTCTGTGTGTTCACTTTCTTAATATAATACAAAATTATATTCTACGTAAACTATATAAAATATAAAACAAAGGAAAAATCGGTTGAGGTGAGACTGAACACGTTAAAACACGCCATGTTGCCGGTTCTGTTCAGGGAAAGATGTGTAAATTATGAAGGAACAGCAGCAAAATGTTTCCGGGTGACGTCACGCTCTAATTAGCATGTTACGCAAAACGCTTTGCGTGAAAATCACGTGACCGGTAGTCACAGCCTGCTCATGGGGGAAATCATTGATTTCAGTCAGTGAACCTAAAACATTTTAACTGCATTAAAAAATATGTAGTTAAATTATGAAGCCAATATTTGTACTATTTGGAACTTTAGGCTTATGACAAAAATAAACTCACTAATGAACTTTAGGATCCCATAACTTCCCTGGATTCATTGAACCTTCTGGCTTTAGTGCACACCTGTTGATGGTTAGTAACTATTAACTACTCACTGTACTGTCTTTGCCCACTTTGTGGCAACATATAAAACTTCAGCTGACTGTTTTTCTTTGCATTGGATGTACAGTCCACTGCACAGCAACCTTTTGGCATGATATTCAACGCTATAAATGCTTATAATGACAATTAAATATTCAAAAACCGCATAAGGTGTAAATAAAATATAAATAATATAAAACACATACGTGTAATTGTACATAGATGTAAATAAAGTGTAAAAAATGCCTTGACTTCAGCCTTTTCTGTCACGAATGCTGTTATTTCAGAGCTGTCCCAAACCGGAGTTGGTAGTGACTTGCTGCCCTTCCCTTAACCTTTTCCATATTTAATAGTGAAAGCGTTAAGGGACAGACTGCAAGGTCACTATTGACTCTGGTTTGAGACGTGGCCTCTGAAATCTCGCAAGCTGATTGGTCGAGACGAATTTCCCACCGACTTCGATTCAGTAGCGACCCCTTGTGGCGTTTTCATGAACTTTTTTCCACATTTTCGCTTACTTTTATTTATTGATGAATAGTTAAAAATAATCCGCGATGCACTGAAGCCGCAGAACCTGAAGCGCGATATAGTGAGGGATGACTGTATATCGGTGGATAAATTTCCTCATAATTTTTTTTATTTAAGTAATCTGGCTACTGAAGCTGGACGGAGAAGATCGAAAGCAGCTGGGAATAAAAGAGTATAACCAGTGGAGTATAATGACTGGTGCTAAAAGCATGCTTCTCATCATGATGCGCACTGGAACGTGGCTAGTGTAGGTCTGTATATAATATAAACGATTGCATGAAATAAATTAATAAATAATGTCTTTGTAGGCGGTTTGTTCAAACCCTTCCTGACAAAGGAAAGAAGATTCATGAGTTTGTGGAGAAAGTCCGCACTGCTCTAGCAACTAAGGAAGACGAAGAGACGAAGCAGGCCTACTTGGCCTCCGTGCGGACAGAATTTCAGGCCAAATATCAGCGGGCTTATACTCAGCGCCAGCACGTCGACTCCAGTCATGTGCATGCTGCAAGATCAAGGTTTAAAGAGAACGAGGACTCGATGAGCACAGAGCCGGTGCCTGAGAGGGATGCACCGAGGAGAGCGGTCAGTGAAAACCCCTCAGAGTCCACCTGTACAGACGACACCGTCGGGAGTGAACCCACATGTGGAGACCCAGCAGCTTCGGAGAGTGGGGGCGGAGCTAGTGATACAGATCTCACAGCGGCGTTTGAACGGGTGACTCTATCTGAAGAGGACGACGTTCCTCCTGCATGCTCGCGTAGGAATCCTTCCTCGGGTTCACAGCAGCAGAAGAAACCCCATTACATTGGAGTTTTGGAGCGATCGGATGAAAACAACATAACTAGACCTCGATTCAGACCTAATCGGTGAGTAAAGGCTTCTGAGGTATACTTTTCTTTGATATACAGGTATCCCTCACTTTTCGCGGTTAATGGGGGGTCGAGACCCCCGCGAAGACCAAATTTCCGCGAAGTAGGATGAAAATGTGCATATAATACCAATAAATACATATTCAACGCTATAAATGCTTATAATAACAATTAAACATTTAAAAATAACGCATAGGATGTGAATAAAATATAAATAAACTCTAAATAATATAAAATACATATGTGTAATTGTATATAAATGTAAATAAAGTGTAAGAAATGTGTTTTTAGAACTTTCAACGTAATTTTACTTTGGCTCTACTCACTTTGACGCCAGCGACGCTCCACTTGCCTTCCGCTTCTTTTTCATTTTCCCAGAGATGCTGGGGAATTCATCTTGACCGATCAGCTTGCGAGATTTCAGAGCCGAGTCAAGCCGAGTCCCAAACCAGAGTCGGTAGTGACCTTACGGCATTTTCCTTAACTTTTTCCCTATTTTTCCTTAATTTCCTTATTTTTTTATTTTTCAATGAATATTTTTGAAAAACTTTTTTTGGGATGCACTGAAGCCGCAAAAACTGAAGCGTGAAGTAGCGAGGGATGACTGTATTAAAAGGACTGAGTCTTTAATAGGATGCTCATTAAGTACTCAGTAAGTTATTAAGTGTGTTGATTATTTCGGTTTTCTCATGGTTTTGGGAATAAAGTGTATGTTTTTTGGGAATTTCAGGCACATATCAGTAACAGGAATGACTAGACTTGGTGAAGGAGGCACTTCCTTGTCATTTTATTATTATTATTATTATTATTATTATTATTTGTTTATACCATATTTATAGTTATTTGCCTTTATTACAGTTCTTTCCCTTACTGACACGACTCTATATCTCCTGTGTATCAGATTTCCAGTGAAGTCAGCCTCTCCGTCTCCTGGTCTTTCCCCTGGAACCATTACTCCCCCCAGTACTGAGGCCCGGAGACAGAGGGACAGGAAGCACCTTGATGACATCACAGCTGCCAAGCTTCCTCCACTGCACCACAGTCCTGCACAGTTACTGCCACTGGAGGAATCTGCAGCGCTCCTCAAGGAACAGACAAAGAAGCATCAGGTACGATTTCTGAGCTGTTCATATCACTATCGAACCACGTCAGGCGCTGTTATGGCGTCCTTTATAAAGCAGAACACTTTAACGGTATACAGAGACGTGGTCGTGAGTTTGGAGTTAAAAGGTGAATATGTGGCACAGCTTTGGGATCATAGTGTCTGTTTGCGTTGCATTACAGCAGCCTTGGAACAGCATTTTTGTGCTTTTTCATGGATACGTACACTGGGATGTGTTAATAAAATGAATCAGCATTGCTTAGCTTCCATGCAAAGATTAATAATTGAGAATTAATTAAGATTATGACTTATCCAGATTATATTAAACCTTTTTAAATTGAGACTACAGTGATCCCTCACTTTTGGCGGTTAATTGGGGGTTGAGACCCCACGCGAAGACCGAATTTCCGCGAAGTAGGATCGACCCCCCTGTCTGATTTATACGTACCTGTATGTGTGTATATAATATCAATAAATACATATTCAACGCTATAAATGCTTATAATAACAATTAAACATTCAAAAACAATGCTTCAGATGTAAATAAAATGTATTGAGTAACAAGATTTAAATAAAATGCATACATGGAATTGTACATAAATGTAAATAAAGTGTAATGAATGTGTTTTTAGAATTTTTAACGTAATTTTACTTCGGCTCTACTCGCTTTGCTGCTTGACTTCCGCCTCTTCTTCTTCTGTTACACGAATGCTGGGAAATGTCTCGACCAATCAGCTTGTGAGATTTCAGAGCCGAGTCAACCCGAGTCCCAAACCGGAGATGGTAGTGAACTTGTGGCCTTCCGCTTAACTTTTTGGCTATTTAATAGTGAATAAGTTAAGGGAAAGGCGGCAAGGTCACTGCCGACTCCGGTTTGGGACGCGGCTCTGAAATCTCGCAAGCTAATTGGTTGAGACGAGTTTCCCAGAATTCCTGTAGCACAAGACAAAGAAGAGGCGGAAGTCAAGCAGCAAAGTGAGTAGAGCCGAAGTGAAATTACGTTAAAAGTTCTAAAAACACATTTATTACACTTTATTTAAAATCAATTAAAAATATTCATATAAAAATAAAAAATAAGGAAATGAAGGAAAAATTTTTCCTTAATTTCCTTATTTTTTTTTATTTTTCGATGAATATTTTTGAAAAATCCGCGATGCAACGAAGCCACAGAAACTGAAGCGCGAAGTAGCGAGGGATGACTGTATTTATATTTGGTCATCATCAAAAAGACATAAGTCATCGCTGTCCTCTTTTCGGGCACGGTTGGCCTAGGGCGAGCCGAGGTTGTTACTGTCTCTGGCACTTTTGGGGCTTGGTTCTGCTTTCTCTGGGAAACTTTGAGGAGCGAAGCCCATTGATTTTAAGATATTGGGGTCAACTGGGGCTGTGTTAAGGTTGAAAGTAGGGTCCACGTCTTTAAGGCCATTGGACACACTGATGTGAACGTAAAATGGTATCTTTTGTAATTTGTGTATGCATTATTTTTTTATGTATTATTTTTTTTAAGTATTATTTAAGTATTCAAATGAAATTTGTATATAAACGATGCTAAGTGCTAGCCTGTTACACCAGCTGACCCGAGCTGTCTGTTCTGCCAATCGTGATCCATTATTGGTCTGAATAAAGGTACATGTATCAGTACATAAATTGTGAGTTGTGGTTAATTATGTTAGCTCGGCTAAACTGTAAATAGATCAAATGGGGGGAAAAAACAAAATCTGTTTGCGTCCGCCTGCGTTGTTGATCTCTGCAGTGGTGCTATCGAGTGTTAGGTGGTGCAGGTGACTTTTACAGCAAAGCAGAGTTTTGTGGATCGATAAACTCCTGGGTCGTCTACACGATAATACAAACACAAACACACTTTCATCTGGAGACTTTAAGCCACAGGAATCCATGACGTGGCCCTGGTTTGCCATCATACGAGAGTGATCCAGTGGCTTCTGTTGGTCATTTCTCTGAGATTGTTCCGGTTATATTTTTAGTTTTAACTTTGGAAGTTATTGTGTGAAGGTTATTAAACACACAGCCATAAAATATTATGAAATCTGAAGAGTCCGTCTGTTGTTTTAACTCTTGGAAGGCATATTTACTGCATCTGTTTCCAATAGCAACGCGAAATTAAATGCTTTTCAGCTGCTGGTGGTCCATTTGGAATCAAAATGACTGTAATGCACCCCTTGGATTCGGTTTACTAATGAAGCCTATACACAAGCCAAATAAATGGTTTTAATCAGGTTTACAGTTGCAACACTGTTTTGAAGCACTGTGTTCTCTCTCCAAATGTCAGGCATGTGCTGCTGCAAACGTATCCACCGTACCAAAGGAGCACAACAGTCTTGATGAAACGATCCATCATGATAATCAGAGTCGCTTTTTCTTGTCACATATAGTCTTTGTTAGACTGGTAGCATCACTCATATTTATTGACAGAACAAATAAAAAAAAAATCCTTTTTTTTGCATAAGTTTTCAGTCTGTTTGTACATTAAATACAGCAGGACAGTGAGACTCCCTTCAACATCATTTTAGTTCAGGACTCTGCCATGTTATTAAAATCCACATCTATATTAATGTTTCCCCGAAATCTTTCAGGAGCTGCAAGCTAAACTGGCCGCACAGAAGCTGGCGCAGGGTCTGGCCGCCACTATGAGCAGCTATACTCCTGAAGAGGGCGCTCTGGGTGCATACAGAGAGGTGCACGACGACGGGGCCCTCTCGGAGGAAGACTGATCCGGGATTATCCTCGGAATAGAGGCATCTGGAGGTGTACGATGGTGCTCTGTGGTGGCGGTTTCTCAGGTATTTCCTCGAGACTCTAAATGCTACCGGGCTGCAGATCATACTGTAAGGGACTCGGATCCTCGCTGCTGTCAGGAAGGCGCCAGTGAAGACCTGGGGCTCGGAGCACTAAATCTTGGCGTGTTCGCTGCTGCTGATTTAGCTCAGCGAGACTTGCTGAACTTGGTGTTCGACAGGAGGGACCGTCCAGAAATGGCAACACTGGGAACAGGAGGCACTTCACCTTCCGGACTGTGACTTGGGTTCAGAAATATGAAAATGCTGATTTATGCAATATTCATTGATTTTTTTTTTTGTAAGGCCTGTTTTGGAACGTGCGGTCACAAATAAATCCTGCCGACAGCTTGTGATCTGATGTCAGTGCCTTTTTTCCCCCCTTTTTTAACCATCACTGGGAAAGAAAGCCTAATTTTTAAATGTGGAAGTACTTATTGTTATGACATCTGAATGCAAAAGAACTGCTTGAAATAAGTTTCTCTTTCTCTGGAACTGTTTTGTTAACCTTAACCGCACTTTGGTTTGATTAGCATGGCGAGTCAGCTATCTTTAAAGTGTGTGATGTTATCGATGCAGAAATCTGTGCCATGCCTCCCTCCCTCCCTCCCTCCCGTGATTAATATATTCAGTGTGAAATGCTGAAGCTTGAAAGATTTCGGCCCAATTACCGGAGTACATCTGGAGCACATTTAGCTCATGTTACAGCAGAGAATGGCAGTGCATGATGGGATGGCAGCAGACAGACATGACATATGGCAAATACAAACCCCTCGCTTAATGTGCAAGATAAGAAGCGGCAATAACCTCGAAGCCCTCCAGCTTTCATCCGCAGTAAATCTCTCCGACTCTTTAAATGTCAAAGGTGCGTTCCTGTTAAATCGGATTCAGTCTGCCGAGATGCTCCGCGATAACCTTCGCTGATTGCTGCCCCGTGTGATGGTGGGAACCTGGTGCGTCGGGCCCGTCTGTGTTCATAACGGAGAATGACGAGCTCCAGAGTGCAGACATGTGGTGATAAATACGCCGAACATGTCCAGGAAGGATCCTCTCGCTGCTGGTGTTGATTAAGGCCCACCTTGCTCGGAGACTGTTACGAATTAGCAATTAAAGCTTGTTTGACATCGGTATTGTCCGTGGTCACTCACGTATGTCAGTTCGGGCTGGCTTGGAACCAAACGTCGATCGGATCCCGGGCCAGAACCTTTAAGCTGTACGTTTTGGCACTTGTTTGTGCATGCAGGGAATTACACACCCTTTTAGATTAATGAAGCCCTCATGGGGTCTGCTAGTGATTTTCTCCAACAGCACGTCCGAAATCACGTCCTTAGGGATCGTGAATAACCTCTGGGAGGCAAAGAGGGGGATAAAACAATAGTGTATAATTTCTCTGAATGTCTTTCTAAAGACATGCCAGCATGGCATTATATCAAGCATGCATGATGTATATATTGGCATTGCACACCATTTGAGTTTAGCAAGGGAACAACTGCATTATTTTTATTTATTTATTTTTTTTGCAAGATTATGAAGTCTGAGGTCATTTTCCTTTCATCCACTAGTGATTTAGATTTTTCTCTCTCTTTTTTTTGTCCTTTTGTGGTTTTCAGAGCGTCTGTAGGGAAACAATGCAGTGCTGGGAAGTTTCAGAGGCTTCCTGCAGATAGGGTTTCACTCTGTCTCCTCCCCCCAATTAAAACCCGTCTCCTTCCCTCGTGCCTTTCTCCGCTTGATCTCGATTTAATTCCATCTTCCAGGTTTCCCTGGCTTCTTTTATTGGTGTTTTGATTTATGCTTCGTCCATGAAACATACACGTCAAAGTCTATTTAAATATTTAAGCCTCACATGGGATCTGCTTTCTCAATAAACCCCGGGCGCGCTCCCATCAACTTTCCCTTCCCCTGGCATGGATGTGACGGCTCTTAAGAGAAAGATGTTACAGTGCCTGCAGCGCGCCCGCAATACTCCCACATTCTGCGCTCCTCAACGAGTAAGGCCAAGGACAGATACGCTCTGAATCACACCCGCTGCCCTTCACTACAGGCTCGGCATCGCCACCGTTGTTCTTTACTGTCTAGACAATGTGGTTGTGATGATGATAATGATGTGCAAGATTCCAGCTAACGGGGATTCTTATCAAACCCATGAGTCCTTACGATCATGTACAACAGTTTTATGATGTTTTTTTTTTTTTAAATAGTAGACACATTGTACAAAAGCATATGAACATCTGTAACAGATTTTAGAAGATACAGCTGTGTAGACACAACTGTCAATGGAGTGCGATGTTTGTCGAGACCGTTTTAAATGTTTTGAAGAGACAGTGTCACCATTTTTTGGAGGAAGAAGCTCTGTAATTGCCCATCAGATGTCATTATTTGAAGGCTGCTGAAATGGCGTTGGATACATTTGGCGAGCTGGCACGCTTGGCTTTTTGGAAAATGTGTTTTTGGGGATGATTATGAAGAAGAACATGCCATTCTGTCCGTCTTCCAGCGTCATGAACTCATGAGCATCGTACATCTGCTGCTTTTTCAAGTCCATGTGACGATTCAGAAATGTGTATTTAATTACATATAAATAAATGCCAGGAGATGCAGACAGCTGAATGGAGATTCAAGCAGCATGTTTACCAATTAGTGTGACAAAGGTAGGAGAAGAACAGTGAAGTACGACACACTGAAAGCTGTCTGATCATGACCTGCACCCTCTAGAGGCTACGCTGTAATCATGATCTATGATCACAATACGGTCTGATAGTTTGTGTACTTGAGTTCCACAGTGCTACACTCGAGTGCGGTACATTTAGAAATGGTTTCCAGAGAAGGTTCAGTAATAAAGTGCCGTTTTCACAACAACAGTCTGTTTGGAAATCATGGAAGGAAAAGCTGAGAAAGCAGTACAACGATAACAGCCAGACTGAATCTTTCGAACTGAAGGATCTACTCAGGTGTCACTGATATGAGGGTGGTTTGGACTTGTGACTGAGTATTTTGGTGCTTGTTGTGATGAGTCTTAACAGTGGCACAGGTAGTGTGGGGCTTGAACCCCTGACCTTGTGATCAGTAACCCAGAGCCTTACTCACCTCAGGTAAAAGAGAAGCGTCCGATCACTGTAGGGTTTAAAAGATTATTTGGTCGTGAGTGAAATTTTGACAGTACAGTGGCTCATATGATATATAGAGTGTTATTCCACGCACATTCATTTTACTGCAAACATTCTGAAAAACAGAGAGGATTTAAATTTTTTTTCTTTTTCCCTATTTTCTCCCTAATTAGTCGTATCCAATCCCACCCATCAGGTATTACCTTCCCTATCACACGACCACCACTGACTAGGGAGGGGTGAAAGCATGCATACACCCCCTCCATGACATGTGATGCTAGCCATCCGCCTGTTTTCAAACTCCGGCGCATGCATACTTTGGGGGTGGTCGAACACACTCGGCGGGGAAACGCTATCCGCCCCCTCGGACGAATAAGCTCACAGATCGGCTGGCGATCGCTTAGAGTGACAGGGAAGTGAGCGTATGCCGTCCTCCCTCCCATGGGAGAGCTCGGCCAATTAGCTCCCATGGTCTCCCAGCCGGCTCACAGACGACTGTGTGCATTAAACAGGATTTGAACTTGCAATCTCTGGGTTAATAGTTGCACGCCTTGTCAATGCGCCACTCAGGAGACCCGAGAGATACCATACCATGAATACAATACCATAAAACGGAAGGCAAAAATGCCCCCTCAAGTCGCAGGAACTGAAGACAGCTGCAGTAAAAGCCTAGCGGCGCATCTCCACGGAAGAAACCTAACATCTGGTGATGTCTGTGGGTTCTAGACTTCAGCCAGTCAGTTAGTTATTAAAAATATCAACTTATTGTTAGTTTGTCTGATTACTTTTGGTCCCTTAGAATGGGAGAACATTTAAAAAATATTTGACCTATAACGCATACCTAAAGCCACACCAGGTTAGATCAAAATCTGCCATTTTGTTTGAAATAATAATAAAATGTTTGCGTGGGGAGACAACGCTAGTTCATCTGGCTCGCCCCCGCTAAAAAGCTGCGATGTCTATTTGTAGAAAAAGGTCATGCCGGCTGGTTGAACAGTGTTAGAACACACAGGGTCATGTGGTCTGTCTGGGCCTGTATAGCTGTAAACTAGTGAGTGTGTCCATGCTGACCGCTGTTGGCCACCAAAACAGCCTTCAGTGGCCTGGTCTGACATTATCTTTTACACCACTTGGACACCGGGGCACTTTATGCACTTCGTATGTTGAATTTTTCTGAATCAGTTATTGGCCAGTGTTGAAATAATCATATATAAATGCAGTAATGGGCAGGTTGCCTCAGAGCCAACATCAGATAAACTTTAATATCAGATAATTGTTGTCAATTGTGCAATATTTCGGCGTTTCCTTCATTTGAACAGTTGTGTGTGGAATAAATGCTTTGCCTTAAGTTACTTGTGGATGTAATTTGGAAAACCATGCTTTTATCTTTAGAAGTTATCAAAAGTTCGTTCTAAGTGCATACAGTCCTTTCCAGTGATATTGGAATCGCAATTAACAATACAGTTATTAGCTGAAGGTGACGTGGATGTCACTGAATGGTCCTGGAGCCGGAATGCAGAGCCTAATTGTTTGGTACATGAAAATAGACTAAATAATGATTTTTATAGTTTTTACATGTTTTAATCATTACAGAGGCAGGTCGTGCTAGGCATCATCATTGGGTAGCTATCAGCATCTTTGGAAACTCTTTCAGAGTTTTGTGCATACCAGACAGAAATCTAATCAAATTGTGTTTGTTTTAGTTTATACTATGAAGAAACACAAGAAAGAAAATGATCCATGTATGCATTATCCAACCATTTTATCTTTTGACCCCTAAATAGCTGACCGGTCAGATCGTGCTGTTCTTATGTAAAATATATTCAGTTTTACTATATATTAAAAATATTTGCATTGCATATAAAAATTAAAATACTGATCGATCATCACATTTATCTTTTAATGTCAAATATGATGTGTTTACAATATAATGTAAAGGCATATAGTAAAAAAAAAAAAACCAAACAAACCAGAGCTGACTTTACAACTCCAAAATTAAGATTTCAATGGAACTGTATATCTTGTACAGTCATGTGAAAAAATTAGGACAGCCCATTAAATGGTCTAACCTTTAATAATAAATGTTCACATAACAATGTCTAATCTTGTTTTTATTTATGGAAAAGAAAGTGATTTTAATTGTAAATAAAGATAAATTAACATTTTTACTCATCCACCTAAAAAGGTATGAACAACAATGTGTGTTTTGATGGAGGAATAAATGAGGACACCCTTCCCCCTTTAGCTGATATAACTTCAGTGAGATGCTTCTTTAGCCATCTACCAGTCTCTGACATCGATCTGAGGAATGTTTGCCCCGGTCCTCAATGCAGAATTCTTTCAGTTGTGGGATGTTTGAGGGTTTTCTTGCATTCACAGCCCTTTTGAAGTCGAGTCACCCTGCAGGATCTCAGTGGGATGAAGATCCAGGCTTTGACTGGGCCATTCCAGGACTCCACTTCTTCGTTTTCAGCCAGCGCTTGGTGGATTTACTGGTATGTTTTGGGTCATTATCATGTGGCAGTATCCAGTTCCGCTTCAGCTTTCATTTTTTATACAGATGGTTTCACATTTTCTTCTAGCACCCTCTGATACACGGGAGAATTCATGGTGGATTCTCTGACGGTGAGCTGGCTGGCCAGGTCCTGCTGCAGCAGAGCATCCCCACACCACGACACTTCCTCCTCCATGCTTCACAGTTGGTATGAGGTTCTTTCCCTGGAATGCTGTATTTGGTTTCCGCCAAACAT
>JAQNCB010000014.1:12570828-12586769 GCA_030068295.1 Euristhmus nudiceps
TGGGTACCAGCAAAAATACTGGGAAGGTAACCTGCGATGGACCAGCGTCCCATCCAGGAGGAGTTGAACTCCTAGTCACGTCATGCTACAGAAACTGGGGACAAGCACCGGCTCTGATGAGCGACTGGGCTCGGGTGTAAAAGCCCACAGACCTTACTTTTACCAGTACTCTAGTTCCATCCAGAGTTAGTTGTGTATATTCTGTTTAAATTGTTTATCAATGCCAAGCATCGACTCACCTGGTAGGCTGTTGATATATAAAGTTTGATTCCTTGTGGTTGTGACCCTTTTACTGTGGAAAAAGTGGCATATTGTAAATGAGTCGCGTGTATGACATCGTGTACATAAACTTTTTTTTTATGTCGAACTGCAGAAAAGACATCTTGTAGGCATTGAAAAATGAGTGACTACAATATAATGATTTAATCCTCACCATAATAAAACTGTGTAATACACCCACATGTGCTTTCAGTGTGTGCCATCATGCAATGACTGTTTATGCTTTCAATTAAATGTTGAGCCAGAGGGGAAATCATTCCCATTGTTCTTTGTGACATTGGGTGGAGATAAAAATAAATAAATAACAAAAACCACCCTTTACAACTCCAGTCAGCTGTCATTAAAAGCACAATTAGTGGGTTTCCAGGCAGCTGAGTGTGTTCCTTCTGTTCCAGTGCAACATCAGGTGTCCCATTGAACTCCAGTACATGCCATGTTCTTGCTCATCATTGCGACCGAGTCACAAAGTGCACTCTACACTCTCGAGGAGGGAAACGAGTCTTTTTTTTTTTTTTTTTGTGAGTTCCGATAGCTCATTTCCAAACCTCCCCATTTAAAAACAGGAAACTCTCTTGCTGGTGGCATGTGTGTCTGTTGTCCAGCTGAAGCATTCTTTTCAAAGGATGAACAAACACTTACTTGTGATGTAAATCTTCAATGTGGTTCTTTGAACCGCGTTTAATCATGCAACTGAACTGCTAAAACGTTACAGGTGTAAAGCCTAGCCATGTGCTGAGAGGTTTTTGGAGCTCAGCACAGCGCAGGCTGACAGGTGGACGTGCCCTGGTAGCCCTCCAGAGCCCAGTGCTTACGTTCAATTATCACAGCTTAATTTAATTGGTGCAATAAAACAATCCAGCTGCATAAACATGTATGAAAGGGCGTGAGATCTGGAGTGGGGAGCTATTGGTCACTGGGGACACGGATGTCTGCTAACGCCAATGAATCATTTCACACTGCGATGTAGTGATTTAATGGCGGCCAAATCAGCACACAGTTCGCCGGCACCTTGCTGGGACAATGTGTCGCTTTCTTATGCATCCATCATGCTGAACACTCTTCCCAAATGGCTGCCACAGAGAGCTGGAGGAGCCCCATTTGGGGTACTTTAAGGAGACAGGGGGTGTCTTGTAATTCTGCCTGGGAGAGAAGAGAGGACTGGGGTTAAGCACCCGTGTGAGATGAAATCGAGTTCTTGGGTGCAAGAAACGACTCACTTAGAAACACTTGGATAAATCTCTTTATCAATTGTGTTATATTGAAAAGACTGAGTTCATTTAGTTTTTAAAAGCACTAGTCTGCAGTGAACGACGAACTTCGTTTGCTTTATTTACTGATAAAGTATCACCTTTAATTCTACTTGAAACTCAAATAGTAGATTTTTAACTTTAGATTTATACTATGTCATAATACACAGTCAGGGATCCCGGACATAATTCCCCCCATGATGATGTCAGAAATATATTTTTTTTTATTGTTTTTTGGTTCCGTACTTGGAATTTCTCATTGAGCCTGATTTAAAATCATAATCAGGACCGCAAATGTATACAGACAGGAAGAGCTATAATTGACAATATTTATAATTTCTAGCAATATTAGAGCAACACAGCACTACCATATTTAAAAAGTGGATTTTTTTTGTTTGTTTTTGTTTTTTAAACAAATCGT
Source organism: Euristhmus nudiceps (assembly GCA_030068295.1). NCBI lineage: Eukaryota > Metazoa > Chordata > Actinopteri > Siluriformes > Plotosidae > Euristhmus > Euristhmus nudiceps. The sequence goes on from JAQNCB010000014.1 coordinate 12,572,776, forward strand.
CACTGTAATATTTAGTAGCTTATCATTTTAAAATGATCTACAAAAATAAATTAACAAATAAAAAATTTCCATTCCATCAATGTCCAATTAATAATATCTTATAAAGGTTCATCGTGCCATTGGGCATCCTGGGCAATACACTGGGAGGCTTTAAGCTTGGGGTTTCTCCTTCTTTTTACATTTTTTTCTTTATCTCGAGAAAGACTTTGCCAGTCCTTATACTTGCACGTTTGGGGAGTATCCAGAAGCCTCTCATTTTTACCCCAGAGTATAACATTAAGATTTTATTGGTTTATTAAAGAATATTGGTATTGGTCAATCCTTACACTATAATTAGTAATGCAATACGTTTAAGCAATACTGAGCTTACTTTAACATAAATTACCACAAATAGCATCATATTAGGCAATTTTATCCCATGGATTACTAGCGGGGGCTGAACCGGTGCGGAACAACCTTTTTTTCATGGAAGTGAAGTCGTCGCATTGGGTCGGGTTGTCCAGTGCAAGTAAACAAGCAGCAAGTGACATTTTAGGTGATAAAACTCCCCACATACTTTTGCCTTTTAAGGTCTGTGGGTTTTTACACCTGAGCCCAGAGGCTCATCAGTGCTGGTGCTTATCCCCGGATTCTGCAGCATGAAGTGACTAGGAGTTCAACTCCTCCTGGATGGGATGCTGGTCCATCACAGGTTTCCTTCCCAGAATTTTTATTTGTACCCATTTATACTGCTGGGTGAACAGAGGCACACTCATGGCTCAGACCTTGCCCAGGGTTAGCTCTTAGCACAGTGGGGGTCTCACTGGGATTTGAACCCACGAGCTCCTGATCATGAGCCCAGCACCCTAACCGCTATACCACCGGCCCCACAGAGGCTTTTGCCTTTTACTGGTTCTTGTTGGCGAGGTGCTGTTCCCGTCCGTTGTCATCCTTTGATTTTTTTTTTTAATGAAGGAATTCCATCAGAACAGTGTCTGGTTTTAGACATAAAGATTTGGGCTTTGTTCCAGGTAGGTCTAACTGGAGCTCACGTTGATTGAAGGTCAGGTTGAAATGGTCTTCACAGACTACCGAATTGTGTCCGAAAGGAAACATTTTCAGAGTATAACCTGTGGTGATGTCGTGTTGTTTTGTGTGGTTTCTATACTTGTTGTTTGTGCAGCCGTACGCTTTACACTTCGCCATTTTCCTGGCATCACAGTTCAGCACTGGCCGATAATGTGATCTTAGACTGGTGTCTGCTGCCTGCAGCCCAGCCAATAGGAGAAAACAACAAATTCGCATCACTACCAGTACTGGAACAGCCAATGAATAAGGCACCATGTCGCTGCACATACCTAGTAGTAATAGTGTGGAAGCACTCGCTTGTACTTGACAAGAAGCAAGGAATGACATTGCCTGATGGACCCGCTGATGATGTACGTAATCATTTTAAAGAGGCAGTCATGCAAATTTACTGCAGGTTCCCTTTAAAGTGGTCTATAAGCTATTATGGTCAGCACCCAATCTACACCCTGTGTTGATGGACTGTTTCATGTGAGTTTTATGGAGGTAATTGTAATGAGACACACAGCCTACATTCCCTCTGTTATATGTTCTGCTTATTTCAACACACATTCTGTCAGTAATTGAACAACTAAAAAAAAAAAAAACTGTGAGCTTTACAAAAATATTAACACATAAACCCAGGATGTCTCCTCTATTAATCTATTTTTTCAATTGAACATCTAGATTCTCACTCATTTACCACACCGCCTAATCTTATTAGAGTCGCATGGAGGTTAGAGCGTCTCACCCAACACTGCACACCCTGAAGACAGGAGCACACCCTGAACAGCTCATCAGACCATCACAAGGCCAACAAACACAACCCTTCACACCTGCGGGCTATTTGGAACATGCAGTTCCCCTCATGTGCATGTGTTTGGACTGTGGAAGGAAACCGGAGTACCCAGAGGAAACCCACGCATGCACGGGGAGAACATGAAAACTCCACACAGAAATGCCTGCGCCTGGGACTTGAACCCAGGACCTTCTTGCTGTGAGGTGGACATGTTAAACACTACGCCTCCTCGAGTTTATCATAGTATTGCCACAAAATAGTCCAGCCCATCAACTCCCATCCATGTTCCCCAGTTATGATACTGGATTAAAGTGTCGACGTGGTATTTTTAATTTTACACACATTTTATGAAAGCCTCAGTCCAACTTGACTATCAGTAAACTCCAATTTTTTTATATTTCTCCTTTATTCAGCAGTTTTCCCAGTTAACTGCACTGCAAATCAGAGAAGCAAAAAACCTGTAGTTCAGCAAAGACAGCGTCTTCATTCTCCTTCCTGTGACAGATTTGGTATTCCTCCCACATCTCTGCAGCTCTGTTCTGTTTAACGTCTGTCCTCACTCTGTCGGTGAGAACTGAACTCTGACACGTGCAGTGGCTCTTCAGTGCGGCCCCGACAGCCGTGCGATCGCCGATGATTACCGTCGACGTTATCCAGAAGCCCTCTCACCTGACAGGAAGCAGAGCGCAGAGTCCTGGTGTTCTATATATGCTTTTAAGGGCTGAACTCATCTCCCTCAGTGGGTATATAATTGCTGGAATTAAAAATTTTAGAAATGATACCCTCCCAGGACTATGGCATGCACACATTTAAACGAATTTCTGATCTTGACATGTGGCACGGAATTGAAATACGTATCTCAGACGCACACACACAAGGCCACACACAAGGTTCTAATGGCAGGATGATGCCTCCCCCCCTGCTTGACAAACATTTCAGGAATGGAGAGAGGACGTTTCATCCAGTAAGACTGCATGATGTGGAGGTTGATTCCCTTTGAAATCATTTTCATTGTTTGTAGGGGAAAGAAGGACATTGCACCAGAAGTGATGCAAAAGTAGGTTCAAGCCCTTTTCCATCTGTGTGCAATCCCAGCCTAATGCTATCGTCACCTGTTTCCCCGGGCCTCTCGCACATCTGGACTGCATTAAATAAATCACACAAGGTGCATTTTTTTGCAGCCTCTTTCATTTGCCTATGTGTAGCACTTGGCTTGTGTTTCTGAAATAGGGTAGAATAACAAATTAAGATCTGAGAGCGCTGAATTTAAAGAGCAATTTGCCTGAATATTTTAAAACCAGACTCCCTTGGGGCTTTCAGTAAACTAGACACCAAGAGTCCAAGAGTGTGGTGAGCTTTACAGCTGTGTGGACTGGATTTTACATGCCCATCTCCTTTGGGTTACGGTCCATGTGAATGATGGTGTAATCCATCCATCTTGTAAATAAAGGACTATACGGGATAGACGGGATGCTCTGTGCTCAAGAATTTCACGTTTTTTCAAATATTTGTGATATGTAACTTTGCAGGCGGCATTAAAATGCACTGAAAGTTCAGCGCTTCAGATCAATGATTCAAGCCATTAAAAAAAACACAGCATGACTCATCCCCTAGGGCAAAGATGTATTAAACACAGTTTGTCAGATGAATATCCAGACATTAGTTTCCTCAATATCTTGGGTGACATCAGAAGCGTAGCAGGTGACTGTGTTTGACAAAGTCTGTTAGCACCGTCATGCAGAAAGCATGCCAGAAAGAACCTCCGCGTTTAAAAGGAGAGCAGCGAGAGCTTTGGGAAACTCCTTGCAATTGAAAATATTTTTCTTCATTCTGTAACAGCCAGGGAAGGGGTGTGTGTGTGTGTGTGTTATATATATATATAGTGGAACCTCGAGATACGAAATTAATCTGTTCCGGAGTCGCTTTCGTATCATTATTTTTTTCATATAATGAATCGTGTTTTACATGTAAATCACCTAATTCGTTCCAAGCTCTACAAAAACACCACACTAAATTTTATAATAAGGGTAAAACCAGCATGAAATAAGAGCCAAATACATTTGAATAATTCAATATACCGAACCTAACCGCTACTACCTGTAAATGAAGTGGATAATAGAACATAATGCAAAAAAAAAAATATATATATATATATATATATAATAGGAAAATGTGGAACCTTACCTTTCGAGTGAGGCGATGTCCGAAAGTAAAATAACAATCCAAGGAACTTTGTTTCTGCCTACTTTTCAATATGTTCCTGAAATGACTCCGGCAAATGTCATTAAACTGCACAAGAAGACGATCTGTGTGAACCTTTTCAGGGTGCTTCTTTTCCGGAGAGCAGGATCATGGTACTGAGTATGATGGGCAAAGATTCTGACCAATAGGAGAGCAAGGCCATTGTACCGAGCATTATGGGCAAAGATTCTGACCAATAGAAGAGCAGGATCATGATACTGAGCGTGATATGAAAGATTCATGGTACTGAGCATGATGGGAAAGATTCTGACCAATAGGGCAGCAGGGGCCAATTTAAAAATTTTCTGCGAGCGGTTTTGTTTCGTTTCTTTCGTATGCTGAAAAATTTTTCGTAATATAAAGCGAAATAATCTTTACATCTTGTTTCGTAAAATGAAATTTTCGTGTACTGAAGATTCCATTAATATAATATAATATATTAAATAAAATAAAAAATATATATATATATATATTAATGTGTTTGTATTTTACTTGTACTTGCTATGTACTGAGGACTGGAATGTTTTTAACCAACATTTTTGGGAAGTGAAGACATCTTGGCTGGTCCTTACTTCAACGAGGAGCTGCTTGAGAGTTAAGACTTGGGGTTTGGGTTTAGGTTATAAGCTGGCTTAGGCTGTGGTCGGGGTAAGGGCTGAGGTTATGAATTTAGTTGTAATGGTTGAAGTTGAGGTGAGGAGCTAGGGAATGTGTTACCTCAATTGGAGTCCTCAAAAAGATAGAAGTACAAGATTAGATATGTGTATGTGCATGTGGTGTGTGTGTGTGTGTGTGTGTGTTCCTGTATCCATCTATTAGTGTTTATATATCCTAGTAGACAGTTTTTTATTTTGTGGGGGGCATTTGGTCCCCATAAAGAAAATGGCTGCAGTTTTTATTTAAAATTCTGAAATGTTTTTAAATGCCTAAATGTTTTTTATTATTAACTTTAAGGACAGGTCTTTAATTAGGAGGAGTATATCATTAAAAAGCTACAATAGTAAGGTCCTCACAAGGACAGTAAAACCTATTTATTGTTTCTTTTTATATATATATATGCTGGTATTCGAATATGCAGGAAAATTGTTTCTTTACCCAAAACAAAAAACAAACCAAAAAAAAACCCAACAACTGCAGCTTTCATTTTTTCACACACTGGAGTAATATACAGTATATGTTTTTTATTACTAAGGATGAGGGTGAGGTAGGCCTACATCATTACTTAAATGCAGTAATAAGGACCTCACAAGGAGTGTAAGACTAGGTGTGTGTGTGTGTGTGTGTGTGTGTGTGTGTGTGTGTGTGTGTGTGTGTGTGTGTGTTTCTCACATGAACGGCAGATGTGCAGCTGCACTGATATGGGAACACTTGCGGGCGGCGCGTCTATGCTCGAGAGGGATTTCGCATCAAGCCATAATGTCATGCGATAGAGCTCATGTTATTGTTCTTCAAGGTTTGGACAGTGATGTCAGAGGAAAGAGGAAACTAGCTAACTCCCAACTAAGAGATCAGAGGTCACGGAGAACTTGGCTGCAGCCCAGCTTTTCCTTTCTTTTTTTTTTAAATGCACGTTGCTTTTTTTCCCCTCTTTCATTTTCCACAAAAATTTGTCACGCCCCAAGGAGAAGGCTGGAGTGTGCTCAGTTATGGCTGATTATTAGTGATGATTTAGGGTTGCGATGGTAGTTGTGGTTAAGATAGAGATCAGAGGATTAGGCTGCACTTTCCACAAGTAGCCGACTCTAAACCCCGCTGACAACTTCAGCAGCTTCTCTATAATACTCTCACTGACAGTAAATTTTCTGACCCATTATTTCTGAGATAAAAAGCCTTTTCTGTAGGACAGGAGATGAGATAAAGAGGAAACTAGTGAAACAGAGGAATTTATCTGTCCATGAAGACCAATGTTTCATCAGATATGACAGAATATGAATACAATATCAAAGAGAACTTCTACGCATGCCTCTGAGGACGGACTGTCTTATATAGTTGGTTTTTATTTGTTTCACAAATTACTTACTGTATGTACACAGCATTTTTTCTTCTACTCCTTGGTCTCTGTTTCTTACTGAATAATGATTTCTAATGTATAGATTAAGGCACTACTTAAATCCGAGCTACCCATAAGTTTTTTCTGGTCTCTTTCTTTTCTATTTATAATTAATGAATCAGTTATTATGTTGATGTTTTTAAAGTCTACGATGACCTGATGAGCTGTCCAGGGTGTACACCACCCTCGCCCTGAATCGGCCGAGATGGGCGCAAGCCTCCCCGCAACCCTAATTAGGATTAATCGGTTCAGAAAATGAATGAATGAATGTTTGTAAGGTATGAATGTCATGGTGAAACGTATCCAGTTCACAACGCAAGAGATATAAACTTATTTTTCAGGTGTTTATTTAGCCTTTAGGAAAAGAACAGCATACAATCAATCAGACAAAAGAAATTGTTCCGAGAGAAAAGTCTCAGACCCAGTCTACGGTTCTGGAGCGGCTTATCTCGTGCCCATCGCACTCTGATTGGTGTTCAATGACATCATCTGTCAGCTTGGCTTTGTTCAGATCGGTCCCTCATGACATCATGTCTCAACTTAACCCAACATGTCTCCACATGTTTCGAGTTGGCCTTGAAGTGTGCCCCCCATCACCAAGGACGACCATTTTATTTTCTTTTCAAGGTCAGTCAAGTAATACCCGTACAGTGTGAAATGGCCGAAATAAAATAATGTTACTCTCACTTCAGTGAATAAATTCCTCATGCAATACTTACTTAAATTATCCAATAATTAAATATTGCATTAAATCATATAATTGCTTGTCTATAGGGATAATCATGAACAATTTAAATATATGTTTCATTTGAGATGACTTTATTGGATAGTTCTCCATTTCAGGATTACAAATGTCTTTAAATAAAGGAAATATGATCACTCCTTATAAAAATATCACAATTAATGATCAATGATTCGTGTGAGTACATGATCGGAAGTCCAGCAATTTATGTAATATTTATGGAGGACCAAATATATGACATTATGACATTTCAGTCTGGCGGGCCATAGGCCTTCCTCAGTGCATGGGTCCAAAACACACAGCGCCCCAGTGGTGCCTGATATCCCGACCTTCCTCCACCTCATGAGCCGTGTTCTCTGGAAAAATCATTTTGGTAGCATTGGCAAAAATAACTCTAAATATAATTTTAATTAGTTGTTGTTTAGATGTTCATTAATTGATCTGATGAACCGCTTACCCCGATTGGGACTGCAGGAGGCTGGAGACTATCTCAGCCGATTCTGGCTGAAAGTATAGGTCCACCCTGAACAGTTGTCCAAGCCGCACTCACACTCATACCAAGGCGCAGTTAAGAGCAGCCATTTAGCCTAACTTGTACATGTCTTTGGACTGTGGGAGGAAACCGGAGTACCTAGAGAAAACCCATGCATACACAGGGAGAATGTGCAATACTACTCCACCGTACCGCCATGTTTGGATGCTTTGGCTGAAGTTTCCAAAAACAACAAGTGTCTTTAAATACATTCGCCAATGTCTGCACAAATGTAGCTTCTGCCAAAAAAGCGGACAGCCAATCAGCAATCTGATGCGCTCAGCCTCCAGACTGAGAGACAGACAGACAGATATAGAAGCCATATAATGTATATTATCCAAGAAAACTAACACTACCTAATATTGTTTATCCCCTTACAGCTCTGCATGATGTCTGTATTTGCATGTGTTTGGTTTTTTTTGGTTGTTTGTTTTTCCCCCAGATTGTCCTTTCACTTTTTAGGCCACTTAAAATATGAATATCTAAAACAAAGAAAGTAAATGATTAACATCCCAAATATTTACTATTCATTTTCCAAACCACTTAATCCTAATTAGGGTTGCAGGGAGGATGACACTGATCTCAACCTACCCTGGGCGAGGGCAGAGTACACCCTGGACAGCTCTCCAGGCCATCGCAGGGCAGAAACACGCTGACAGCTATGCAGCTACTCTTGATGACCATTAGTGAGAGACATGGCCAGCCTTTGATAACCCAGTTAGGGGGGGACAGCAGGGACAACTGATGACAGTGGGGCTTGAACCCCCAACCCTTGGATCGGTAATCCAGCACCTTACCACCAGGCCACCACTGCCCTGATTACTAGTAATATTCAGCACTATTTCCTGAATACTTCACTGGCCCATCTTAACTATAAGTGTAAGGAAATGTCACTGAGCATGCTATCTACTTTGTACAAGACTTCAGATTTTCCTTCTGCCCAGTGTCTTGTTGAAGCATGTGTTCAGAGGACACGCCAATGAATCTGATCTGAAATGAATCGCACGGATTTGCACAGACTTGGAGTCCATACCAGCTGTTTGGAAATTCATGTAAATATTAAAGAGATTCTTCTCATTAATTTTCTGAACCACTTAATACTAATTAGGGTCACGGAGAGGCTGACGCCCATCTCAGCCGACTCTATGTGAGGGCAGAGTACACCCTGGACAGCTTGCCAGGCCATTGCAGGGCAGAAACATGCTGTCAGCAATGCAACCTACTCTTTACGAAAGTCAGCAATGATTCTTTTAAATGCCTCTCACCACACACAGTGAGAGTGAGTTTTTAACCCAGTTCGCTGCACTGGGGGGACAACAGAGACAAAACGGTGATAATGGGGCTTGAACCCCTGACCTTCAGATCAGTAATCCTGCACCCTGCCTCCAGGCCACAACTGTCCCTAGGGATTCATTCATTTTCTCAATTGCTTAGTCCTAATTAGGGTCGAGGGGAGGCTGGCGCCCATCTCAGCCGACTCTGGGCAAAGGCAGGGTACACCCTGGACAGCTCGCCGGGCCAACACAGGGCCGACACTCACACAACACATTGAAATTCATGTGGCTATTATAGAGAGTCCACTCATTCATTTTCTGGGCGAGGGCAGAGTACACCCTGAACAGCTCACCAGGCCATCGCGGGGCAGAAACACGCTGACGGCTATGCAGCTACTCTTGATGAAAGTCAGTAATGGTTCTTTTACATCCCTCTCACCACAGACAGTGAGAGACTCGGCCGGCCTTTGATACCCCAGTTAGCTGCACTGAGGGGACAGCAGGGACAACCCGGTGTTAGTGGGACTTGAACCCCTGACCTTGGGATCAGTAATACAGCACCCTTTCACCAGGCCACAACTGTCCTCTCCCCTAGAGATTCTCTTTTTTTATTCAAACTGTTGTTGTTCATATAATTTTCTATAAAGTTTGGGAAGTGGTCTCAGATTCTTGGACCCCACTGTAAATTCTGTAGGGCAGTAAAATAAAATCTTCTACACATAAAAAGAATATACAGTATTAATTCAAAGGTCAGGAGATGAGGTGTGGCGCATTTCATTTTTATATTGTACTTTAAAACCAGCTCATAACAATGAAGCCCTGTTCTTGTTTAGTCGATAGCAGGTCGTATCGCTCACACAGATGAAATCACATGTTCCTGTGTTAGATGTGCCCTTGGTTATCTGGTAGGATAAGTGGTGTAAGTGGTGGAGGAAGTGTCTCCCCCTGGAGGGGAATATGTTAAAGGACCCCCCCTCCCCACCCCACACACACTCCCACCCATGAACCAAGCACCGTTCCTCTGTCCTCATCACTCCACACAACACCCTGTCTGAGTTATCTCAACCTTTCTTGTATCTTGATGAAGATGAATGATCCAATTGAAGGCTCTAATGTCACAATCTCATTGAGAACCTCTAACATATTAAACGAGACTTGCATGCATTTTGAGAACTATTCGGCAAAGTACAGAAGATCCATATATCATTCGAAGAGATTTCTATCATCTGATATCTTAAGAGTTTTATATGTTCTCCTGTCCGCTAGAGGGGAAGGTTATGTCCATTTCTAATTATAAATCTTCTCCGAGTGCGGTGGCTAATGCTCAACGAATGATACTTCTCAGGCTCTGTAAGTGCTACCGCCAATAAAGGTATTTCACAGAGCGGAAATATGGCAGCTCAAATCCTGATGGATGTTTTATCACCACTTATCCTTGGTCCAATTTCAGGATGGTTTTTATGAAAGGTGTATCCTTGAGATTTTGTGGGAAACAAGAGTGATGATTTCAATCATGAAAAAGATTAATTTGGTGACTGTATTGGAAGGGGTATTATAAAGGCACAATTTGTACAAAGTTGTAATTATTTTAATACTATAATGGAAAATACAGTGTAAGAAATGATATCAAGAGAAATGAATAATAAGGATTGATAAGAGATATCATAATAATAATTTGCTTCAAAATTCAGAACACTGTCTGCCCCAAGTGCAGCAGGGTGGTGTAATGGTTAGCAAGTCTGCCTCACTGCAAGAAGGTCCTGGGTTTGGGTCCCAGGTTTGGCAATGGTGTTTGCATGTTGTCCTTGTGTTTGCATGGGTTTCTTCTGCGTTCTCTGGTTTCCTCCCATAATCCAAAGACACACACAGCTGGCTAACTGGATGCTCTAAATTGCCTGGAGGTGTGCGTGTAAATGGTCATCTATGTGTTTCCCTGTGATGGACTGGCAAGCTGTTCAAGGTGGACCCCACCCTTACCCAGAGCCAGCTGAAATAGGCTCCAACCTCCCTACGGCCATGGGATTAAAATGAAATAAAATTTAAAAAATGAATGAATAAATGCTTTCTCCAAACCCTTCCTCCCCAAATTTGAAGCTAACACAGATTACCGAGTTGACGACATTGCACTCACAGTTCAGCAAGGGTTTTTTATTCTTGCTCATCATATAAAGATATTTGATAACAGACTTGTTCTACATGATAGTATATGGGAAGAACATCTGAATTCTTTCTCATTTTCACAAAACTGTATAAAAGCAGTGAGAAGAGTCTTCAACCCTCTCTGAAAATAGCTACACTTACCTTTTCATGTGATAAACCTCTGTGTAAGTGGAAGCAGAGGACTTTCTCTGGTGGGAAGATAAAGTATAACTTTACAGGATTCCTACTGTGCACACATATCTTTGATTAAGATTCTTTTATACATTATACACAACAACAGCAAGAAGTAAATCCAAAATAAGACAAATACATCAAAATAATGTAGAAATAAGGGTGAACATGCTCTCTCAATGGGCGGGCAAGCTGAGAGTTAATTGAGAAAGGCTCCAGCTTCTGCACAACCATAGTATGATTAAGCGTAAAACACTTGAAAGAATTATCATATTAACAGTTTAAAAAAAAAAAATTAGGGAGGCACGGTGGCGTCGTGGTTAGCATGTCTGCCTCACAGCAAGAAGGCCAGGGTTCGATTCTCAGCCTGGGTTTTTCGGTGTGGAGTTTGCATGTTCTCACCGTGCTTGCGTGGGTTTCCTCCAGGTACTCTGGTTTCCTCCCACAGTCCAAAAACATGCACAGTAGGCTAATTGGCCGTTTCAAATCTCCCTTCTTCCATCAATATTGGTGCGGAACTAGATCCACCCCTATCCTGCTTGGTAATGCCACTGTAGAGCCACTGTAGAGCCACTGTAGAGCCACTGTACAGCCTGTGAAGAGCTTTGTGTGTCTGGGGTCCACGGTGACAGATAACAGGGATCTTAAACCAGAGATTCTCCGCAGGAGAGCCCGGGCAGCCTCTGCCCTGCAGTCTCTCTGGAAACCACTCTGGCGGCATCAAGCCATCTCACGCACTACGAAGCTCCGAATTTACAACACCGCCGTACTCTCCATTCTCCTTCATGGCTCTGAAACATGGCCCTTAAATAAGACCCTGGCCCCAAGAATAGATGGCTTTGATAGCAGGGTTCTTAGAACCATCAAGAACATCAGGTGGCCCCAGCGAATCTCCAACAAAGTGCTTAGAGCCCACACAAACCAGCCCAGAGCCTCCTGCCTGGCTGCACAACGCCGCATCCGCTGGTTCGGCAATGTTCTCCGTCTTCCCCCGACACGAGCCATTCTGAAGTTTGACCCAAAGATTGCAGGCTGAAGACGACCACGAGGAAAGCCCTGCACTCGATGTGAATGTGTATGTGAATGGTTGTGTGATTGTTGGCCCTGCGATGGCCTGGTGAGCTGTCCAGGGTGTACCCTGCCCTCGGCCAGAGTTAGCTGAGTGGGCGCCAGCCTCTCCGTGACCCTAATAAGGATTAAGCGGCTTAGAAAATGAATGAATGAATGAACAGTTTTAGTTTTAGTACTTTCAGAAGCACTTGACTTGACCACATTATATTTTCATTTGGGCTTTTACTCCGAAGCCTATTGGCTCATCACAGCCAGAGCTTATCAAAGTTTCTGTAGCAAGATACAACTTCAAGTTCAACTCTTAATGGACGGCATGCAAGTCTATGGCAGGCTACCTTTCCAGAATTTTTACTATTACTTTGTACTGCTGGGTGGACACAGCCATTACCCAGGAGTCTTAGCACAGTGTGGGTCTAATGGGGATTCAAGCCCACAACCTTGTGATCATGAGCTCAGCACCTGAACCACTACACCACTGGCTCATTTATGAAGATGTTAGTTCTGTTCTGTGCAAAAACACCGATAGGATATGTAAGTTTCCCCCATTTATTCATTGCATACGAACATGTAAACATCAAGCAAATTTATATCTTGAACCTTCTTTTATAGATGATTAAACTCCAGACTTCTGTCAGTAAAACAGAAGACGTAGCAAGACGTAGACTCCACGTGCCCTCTGAAGGTGTGCTGTGGTATCTGGCACCCAGACCGTAACAGAAAATGCTTAAAGTCCTGCAAGTTGCAAGGTCGAGGCGGCATGGTTTGGACTCGTCAGTCTGGCACATTCCACAGGTGAGGAATTTGGAGGCCACGTCAACAGCTTGAACTCTCTGTCATGTTTCTCAAGCCATTCCTGAGCAATTTTTGCAGTGTGGCAGGATGGATCATCCTGCTGAAAGAGGCAACAGCTATTAGGGAATACCAGTGCCATGAAGCGATGTACTGGGTCTAAAACAGTGTGTAGGTGGTACGTGTCAACGTAACATCAACAGGAATACCAGCACCCAGTTTTTCTCAGGAGAACATTGCCTTGATCATGCTATTGCATTTTTCCAGCTAGTATTCTTCGCTTAATTCATCAGAAAAGGCCACTTTCTTCCATTTTACATGATCTTGTTCATCAGATAAGGCTCACAGGTCTATTGGTCATTATGCACTTTGCCAGCAGACAGAGGTCAGCATGGGATCTCTTATCAGTCTGTGGCCACCCATCCCCATACACAGAAAGCTGCAGTGCCCTGTGTGTTCTAACAGCTTTCTATCATAGTCTGTATTAACATTTTTAGCAATTTGTGCTGCAGTATATGTTAATGCAATCGAACCAGAAAGACACATCTTCACTTCTCATTCACATCAGTGAGCCTTAGCTACCCACACCGACACCAATTCACCAGTTGTCCCTCGTTAAACCACTTGTGCTCGGTAAAAGAAACAGCATACAGGGAAAACTTCACAGGACGTCCTGTTTTGGAGATGAATCGACCCAATCTATTAGCTGTCACAGTTTGACGCTTGTCAAAGTCACTCAGATCTTTTCACTTAACCATTTTTCCTGCTTCCGACACATCAACCTTGCCAAATAACTCTTCACTTGCTGCCAAATAACTCTCACCCCAGGACAGGTGCTACTGTACAGAGAAAATTAGTCTCATTCACGTACGTCAGTGGTTTTAATGCGATGGGTGATATGGCTGCCTAACGTGTACTTAGATATTTCTTTAAAACAACAATTCATAGTCCATTTCAATTTTCTTGTATAAATGGCTTTACAGTGATCCTTCACTTTTTGTGGTTAATGGGGACCGAGACCCGAAGCGAACACCGAATTTCCAAGAAGTAGGATCGACCCCCCCTGACTGACGTATACGTACATGTTTATGTGTATATAATATCAATAAATACATATTCAA